>PISX010005510.1:0-106983 GCA_004024625.1 Mellivora capensis | reverse complement strand
TAGAATAAAAACTGAGCTCCTCTGAGCAAGAAGGGATGGTGCCAGCAGACGGCCTCTGGAATTGACCTGTAGCTCTTCCCTGGCCTCTGGCCTGCCAGCCCACCTGTCTCCATAATCGTTAGTCAATTTTAAAAAATAAATCTCTAAATAAAACAACATGCCCTGTTGTTTCTTTTTCCTCTGGAGAACCCTGACTAATAATACACACAGGTATGAGCTGTGGCATGGGGAAAACGGGAAAGAAGAGGAGAGCGGCACTTCTGTATCAGACCTCCTATCTGCAACAATCTGCAATCAACCCATCTCATTTTCACTTCTCAGTGAATCATCCTTCAGACTGCTGGCTGGGATCAGAAGGAACAAGGCCTTCTTTCATGCTCAGACACACGCTGTTGAACATATACCTTCCAATAGCCCGGGGTAGGAGGAAGGAGGAAGGGCCTCCCTGTGACATTCTCCAGCCTCGAGGAAAAAGAACATTCTGATTTAATGAATTTGAGTTTGAATATAATCAGATTTTCTCTATAGCAACAGCCCCACAACACAGGCCTCTTGGCAGCTGCAAGCAGAGAGTGGCCAACTCCCGGTGAAACACATCTCACACGGAGGCCACAGGACAAGCTGCCACGGGAGAAGCCGCCACCAGCACACGAGACACCAGAGCCATACGTGCTTCCCCTCTGATTGGTAGATCTGAAAGGTATTCAAGATGGTCTGACCCTCAGAACCCAAAGCACTTGACCCCAGCTCATGACCCATGATTAAGGTTAGAGCTTGCCTTCCATCTTCCATTCTTGCCTTCCAACTCATCAAAGGGCTTATTCTCATAGTCCGACTGAACAATAATAATGTGGCCTCCTCTGACTGGTCAAAAGGCTCTGTCAGCCCGAGTCTCTGCCAGGCTCCCCTCCTGGAGCCACGAGCCTGGCTGCCTTCCCACGAATGTTCACACTTTCCCTCCGAACCACGGAGACATTCCCAGGAGGCAATGGTATCGCCAGGCCCCTGCATCTAGCTAGCATCACGTGATAGAGTTCTGGTCCACGGGATGGGGTGGAAGGATGGGTGTCACTTCTAGCTTGGCCATAACGCCTTCCCACGTGTTGCTCTCCCGTCCCACCCACTGGCTAAGGTGGATTTTGCATGAGTAAGAAATTAACTTGTGTGAAGGAAGCCTAGTGAACACGAGAACCTATCTGCAAATGGCATACATGACAAGGGTTAGTTGCCAAAATATATAAAAACGTATATAACTACACATCAAACAAAAGAAATAATCTGGGGCACCTGGGTGGCTCAGTGGGTTAAGCCTCTGCCTTCCACTCGGGTCATGATCTCAGGGTCCTGGGATCGAGTCCCACGTCAGGCTCTCTGCTTGGCAGGAAGCCTGCTCCCCCGCACCCCGCCTGCCAGCCTGCCTCTCTGCCAACTTGTGATCTGTCAAATAAATAAATAAAATCTTAAAAAAAAAAGAATCTGATTAAAACGGGCAGAAGACCTGAACAGACATTTTCCCAAAGACATACCAACAGCCAAAAGATGCGTGAAAAAATGTTCCGTATCACTAATCATCAGGGAAATGCAAATCAAAACCACAATGATATATCGTACCGGTCGGAATGGCTAGTATCAAAAAGACAAAGAATAACAAGTGTTGGCAGGGGTGTGGGAAAAAAGGAACCCTCACGCACTGTGGCTGGGAATGCAAATTGGTGCAGCTACTGTAGAAAACAGTATGGAGGTTCCTCAAAAAATTAAAAATAGAAATCCCATAGATCTAGTAATTCCACTACTGGATATTCACCAAAAGAAAACAAAAACACTGATTCAAAAAGATATACGCACCCCTATGTCTACTACAGTATTGTGTTTTACAAGAGCCAAGATATGGAAGGAACGCAAGTGTCCACTGATGAATGGATAAAGATGATGTGGTATGTTTATACAATGGAATATTACCCAGCCATGAAAAAGAGTGAGATCTTACCATTGCGACCAAATGAGTGGACCTAGAGGGTATTATGCTAAGTGAAATCAGACAGAGAAAGACAAACACTGTATGATCTCACTTACATGTGGGTTCTAAAAAACAAAGTGAACAAAACCAGACAGACTCTTAATTCCAGAGAACAAACTGGTGGCTGCCGGGGAGCGGGGGAAGTGGAGGGAGGGGAGAAATAGATTAAAGGGATTAAGAAGGACAAGCTTCCAGTTATAAGTCATAGACATGAAAGTACAGCATGGAGAATATAGTCAATGATGTAACAACGTTGCACGGCAACAGATTGTGGGAGCTACAGTTACCATCATGAGCACCGTGTAATGCACAGAATCGTCAAATCAGTAGGTTGGACATTTGAAACTAACTTAACATTGAATGTCAATTATACTTCAATAATATAAAAAAATTAACTTTTAACGTTTGCTGTGTTAAACCACTGTAATGTGTAGGTTTATCTGTTACAGCAGCAGCATTTCCCCTAACATGGGATTTCTCTTATGAATAAATAAACAAAACCCAAGGAGGTAGAATGACTTGGCCATGCATGGGAGACGGCCAGCATGGGGGAGGGCCGAGCCCAGGATGCAGGCCGTCCACGGGACCGTCCCCATGTGCCATGCCCCATCTCTTTGTCAAGCCACAATCCAGTTAGCCCTGTTCATACTGGCCATCTTCCCATCATGATCACCTAATTCAGTGTTTTTAATAAAAAATAATTAATTTCCCATTGTATCTGTCAAGTGCCTTACTCATATTTTTTAAAAAATATAACTCCCATGCCATTACCTATTTAAAGTGCAGGTCAGTGGTTTTTAGTAGCACACGGAGTCCTCCAACATCACCACGACCTAATTTGAGAATCCGCAACAAAAGTGCTACTCCCATTAGCAGTCATTCCCCAATCCGCACCCCCTCCCCAGCCCCAGGCAGACACCAATATACTCTCTCCCTTGATGCAGGACATCTCATCTCAATGGAGTCATCACAGGTGGCCTTTTGTGACTTGCTTCTTTCATTCAATGTTTTCAAGGTTCACCCATGTTGTAGCATGAATCGGGGCTCTATTCCTTTTAAGCACTCAACGATGTCCTAGGACACCACGTTGCTGGTCCCTTTGTCAGCTGATGGACATCTGGGTGGTTTTCATTTCTGGATCATTCTGCTCTGCTGCTGGAACATGCATGGGCAAGTCTTGTGTGGATGCAGGCTTTCATTTCTTCTGGGTAGATACCCAGGAGGGGGACTGTGGGATTTTTTTTTTTTTATGATAACTGAAATTCTGGGCAACTGATAGGCTATTTTCTAAAGCAGCTGCCCCATCCTACATTCCCACCAGCAGCGTATGAGAGCTCCAACTTCACCACATTCTTGCCAGCACTTGCTATTGTCTGTTTTTGTTTTGTTTTTAATTTTAGCCAGCCATGGGGTGTGATGTGGTAGTTCACTGCGGCTTCTGTGCCATTCCCCTAATAACCAGTGATGCTGGGCTGCTTCTCCTCTGTGCACTGACCATGTGCACCTCTTCCTTGGAGACCTGTCTAGTCAAGTTCTTTGCTCATTTTTAAAATTGGCCTGTTTGTCTTTTTATTTTTAAGTTACAAGAGTTCTTGATACATTCTGGATGCAAGTCCCTTATCAGATATGTGATTTGCAAATATTTTCTCCATTTTATGGCTCATCTTTTTGCTGTCTTGATGGTGTCCTTCGGAGCACAAAAGTTCTTAATTTTGATGACAGTCGTTCCATTTTTTTTTTAAAGATTTTATTTATTTATTTGACAGAGAGAGATCACAAGTAGGCAGAGAGGCAGGCAGAGAGAGAGGAGGAAGCAGGCTCCCTGCTGAGCAGAGAGCCCGACACGGGGCTCGATCCCAGGACCCTGGGATCATGACCTGAGCTGAAGGCAGAGGCTTTAACCCACTGAGCCACCCAGGTGCCCCCACCCGTTCCATTTTTATAAGTTCTTCCTGATGAACGAAAGAAATTATTCTGGACATTCAATCCCAGGACAAGAGCCATGTTTTCCTGCCCTGTCTGCAGAGACCACATCCCCCAGAAGCACAAGGAAGATACCAAAGATACTGGGCAGCCCCCGTCCTCTTGCATCATTGCAGAAGGATATTCTACTTGGGAACAAAGCTGGTCTCGAAGATACAAATGATGGCCACTCAATGGAATACTAGGCAGCATGGCAGAATGTTTTTTAAAAACCAAGGTCAAGTATCCAGGAACAGAGCAGGATGCAAAGCACAAACCTCTTCTTCATTTCCCCCAGCACACAAAAGTCAAGTGCATATAGTTCAACAAATTTTAACACAGGTATATATCTATATACCCACAACCCAGATCAAGAATCAGAGTATGTCCATTACCCAGAAAGCTCTCCTTGGTCCCTTCGCAGTCCACATCCACCTGGCCCTGGCCAAAGGTAGGTACTGTTCTGACTTTCATCACCATAGATCAAATTTGCTTATTCTTGAACTTCAGATAAACGAATCACATAGCACCTGGTCTTTATGCCTTTTTTAAAATTCCATTAATATTTCCTATTTTCATCTATGTTACTGTGTGTATCAATTCTATGGTCTTTTAAAAACTATTACAGCTGTGTATATTTTATTGTATAGCAAATGCACGATTTATCTGTTCTCCTGCTGATAGGCATTAACCCTGTCTTCTCTTTAAGAAAAATATTTGAATGGAAAAAGGGATGGAGAGGAAGACTCCACAATGTCAAACAGGGATCATCAAAAAAAAAATTAAAATAAAAAAATAAAAAATAAATAAACAAAAAACAGGGATCATCGTTGGGTAGAGCGAGGTAGAGCGAGGTACTCAGTCCACTGCAGTCAGCCACCCGTGTGTCACTCAGTAATCTCTCTGCCCACCTACTATGCACCAGGCTCCATGCTGGGGAGCCAGGAAACTCATTTCAGCACTAAACTCACCAGACTCTGTGTGTTCCTTGACATCTACAGCAGCAAAGTATGGAGTTTGGTGGATACAAATTCAACTTTACTACTCCGATCACCAGCCGTATGCCCTGAGTTAGTTCATTCTTTCTCCATTTACCAAAGGGTTAAGTCAGGCTGGGTGCCCAGCCCTATGCCCGATTCCAAAGAACGAGGCCAACACGGCCCTGCCTGCATGGGGTTCATATTCTAAAGGGAGAAAAGAAAAACCAAACTCAAGCTAATCAATAAAATAACTGTACGTGGTTTATAGGGCTCCAGAGGTAAAACCCGGGGCGGGGGGGGGGAGCAAAATATTGAATTTCCGTTATTTGTTTTAATGTAAATTTGAATAAACATTCACAGGGTTCAAAATTCAAAATGTGTAACCAAAGTGAATGATAAAATAATAGATAATAAGATAATACGGGTGAGCTTCCTCTGTCTCTGGCCAGTCAACTTCCTTTCCCCAAAGTAAATACTAGAGTCGTGGTATGTGCAATTTCTTCTGGAAATACTTGAGACTTTTATAAACAAATGTCTAGATACCTCACCCCCCGCCCCCCAATTTAGCAGACTCTGAAGGACTGGATCCTGAAGGGTGAGGAAGAGTCAGCCCTGCAGAGGGCGGTGGGAAGAACATTCCAGAAAGAGGGACCAGCCAGTGGAAAGCCCCAAAGGACGTCCAGACCCTGTGGACATCTGGGCAAGCTCCTCCATTACTCACCCCTGCGTGGGAGGATCCTCATCTGGTGTCGGGCCTTGTGCTTATCAGAGAGGAAGAGGCAGCATTCATGAGACCATAGTTTACCTAGAACCAGGAGCTACCCGTGGTCAGCTTTGCCATCTGACAGGCCTTGCATCCCCAGTCCGAAGCTGGCTCACCCCTAGACAAGTATTACTCCCAATGCAGTGAGCCATATTCAGGAACAGCCCCTAAAGGCTCAGGGGTCTTTGTGACAGATCAGTAATAACCACACTGTCCTGCACTCCCGATACCCATGGCTGCGTCTCGGGAATGTCATGACCTTGACAGTCTCAGCCCGCCCCACGGGAGGTGGAGAAGGGAGGGCGGGTAAATGTGCATGTATATTTGACCTCTGGTTCTGTACATACGGCCTCCGCCCTCCCCTACCTGATCTCCACTCTGACTGCACACCCTAGGTCAATAGCAATAAGATACCTACAATGTCCTGAGTCCTCACTGGTCCCCAGAACCTGTCCCACAATACGATGACCACGAGGGATCCTCCCAAAACTCTCAAAGACTGGCCCCGGGACGCACGTCCGCAATCAGAGTCTCAGGACACCGGCTCGCTCTTCATTCGTCTCTGGCTTACCAATCCATTTCATGGTACCCTTTATTGCAATTCTTATATTTCCCATCATTTTTCCACCCCAGTTTTGCTGGGCAGCCCCAGCCCCCTGTAGCGATTTTTCTGCTCCAACTCACTTCCTCCTGGCCTGTTTGCCGTCAGATCTCTGCACACCCGGAGCTCTCCCTCTTCTGCTCTTTCTCTCCCCTGCTCTGCTTGGCAATGTCTGTTTTCTCTCTTTTCCCCCATCAGACCCCACACTGCACTAAGGGCACCCGATTAACTTCCTGGGGCTACGTGGCACCCAGGACCATGAAGTCAGCTGGTATTTTAATTGCCACCCCTGCCCACACCTCGCACTCGTGGCCTCATGATTAGCCATCACCGTGTCATGGTGCGCCCAGTAGCACACTCACCCCTGCCTGGCAGCGACTGTCCGGAGCCCTTCCGCTTACTTCCTGGGCACCTTGGCCACGTGGTCCAGGCCACCGCCTGGGAGCGAAGCATGTCCTGAGCCCCAGGGAGCTGGTCACCCTCAGCACGCTGCCTTAAAAGGCAGGCTCCAAGCTCCAAGCCTCGAGTGGCTCCTTGCAGGGGAGACTCTGCCTGCCTGCTTCCTTCTGAGTGTGTCCTGCGGTATTACTGAGCGGTCCCTTGTTGATGCAACATTTATGATCCCTCCTAAGGGCTTAGCAGGGTTCTAGGAGACCATAAATATCGGTATCTTACAGAGGACACAGACAAAAGTCCCAGGCTCACCGCACTTACAGTCTGGTATGGAGAAGCCAAGGATCCTTGCATAAATACGTAAAAAGACTACTTGGTTAGGAGGGGTAAGGGCTCAAGAGAACATTTTTCTTTTTTTTTAATAGGGAAGGGGGATGGAGATCATAGGTGGAGGCAGGGCAGGGCAGTGTATGGAAACAACAGGTGGGAGAAGGGTGATTTTTTTTACATTTTCCCCAATTTATATTTAAATGAGTTCTCTTATCAGAGCGGATTTTGCCCCCAGGGGAGGCTTGGCAATTCCGGAGGTTTTGATGGTCTCAGTGGAGTGGAGGGAACTCTTGGCGTCCAGAGGGCACACGCCAGGAAGGCTTCAGCATCGCCCAATGCACAGGGCAGCCCCCTAGGACTCGGAACCCCTCGGCCAACAGGTGGTCAGCACCGAGGTTGCGAAACCCTGATTTCGAAACAGTGTCTCGGGAGTGCCTTACTGAGAAGGTAGCATCCGGGTAAAGAAGGGATGGAAACAAGGAGCACCAGATTTATGTGATCACACACACACACACACGTGCACACACACGTGCACACACACGTGCACGCAAACACACACACACACACAGTGAATAGACTCTGACCGACACCAGGCACCTCACCTATGTCTTTCTGGTGAGACTCAGCTCTTCATCCTGGGATCTAGCTCAGACCACAAACCCTGGGGGGACATTTTGGACACAATAAAATAAACACAGGAACAAGGAGGGGCTTGTCGAGGGAGGCAGAAGGACAGAGGGAAGCAGGAGCTCGGGCGGGGCAGAGGCAGGGACGCCGGGCTGGAAACCCTCTGAGAATTTCCGAGTCCCCCCACAAAGCACCTCTCTCTTCAAAACGCCTAGAAGACGGAGTACAACGGCCAGCCCCTGTTTGGAGCCCCAGGTGAAGGACAAGGGCAAAAAGCAAAACCGAACCCTGAGACGGCGGGGAACTGCGCAGGCTGATGGTGTCTGATAATTAACTGAGGGCTCTGTTTGGTTTTCAGGTGTGATAATGTCGTTGTAGTTAAAATTTTACAAGCGTTCCTCCTTTAGAGTTCTACACTATAATATAGGTGGATAAAACGGCACAATGTCTGAGATCTGCTGCAAATTAACCCCGGGGGCGTGCGAGCGGGTCGGCAGTGACACTAGAGTGGGTCACAGCTCCATTACTGCTGAAGCGTGAAGGACGCAGGAGCGTCACTGTCCCGTTCTCTCTACGTTGCTGAATGCTTAAGATATTCCATAACCATGTTTTTAAAGTTAATAGGAATTAAGGTATATAGTGCCTCTAAGAAAAGGTCCGGGGGGGGCCATTTTATTGTCCCCTCCTGGCAGATGGAAGTCAGCGAGGGCATCGAGTGCAGGGTCCGGACCCCGTCCTTCTGGTGCCATGAACACAGGGACACAGGAGGGGGCGGCTTGTCACAGTGATGAGGCCCCTGCCGCTGGGACCCTCCGTTCCCTTCCCGGCTGAGCAAGCCCGTCACCACCGGCTGGCCATTCGGGCAGCCCACCTCAATGCAGCCTTGGAATAAAATGGACTTTTTGCCAAGTGCCCAGAAACCTCTACCCGTCCCATGCCGCTGCGAACAACTTACAGACGGGGACCTCGGCCAGGCCAAGGAAGAATCACCGAGCCGAGCTATGAGACTCCTGGTCAGTTTCCATTCTGGCAACGCAAACATCGGGAGCCGATGACTTCGGTGCAAGCTCACGGCCCACCCGCAAGCCCTCTGAATCATCTCAAGGAACAGCACTTCATTTAGGCGGTTGGTTGGTCGCTGGGACAGAGAAGGTTCTAGATAACCAAAGCTTATCTCCCGTAATCCAAACAAACTCCTTCTGATGGAAACTTTTGTAAACACACTCCACTTTGATGTTTCAAATACAAAGCAGGCAGACACTGTGGAGCGTGCAGGGCCGGGCCTAGAGAAGGGTAGGCTAATTGAAAGAAGAGAAACGGAGGAAAAACTGAAATAGGGAAGTGAGGGCAAAACCCAGAGAACCAGGTTGTGGGGGACAGTCAGGCGGTCTCGCCCCAAATCCAGAACGATCAGTCAGTGATCATTCACGCATTCATTCAACAAACCCTGAGCACCACCTCCAAAGCTAGCACCATTAGACACGTGAAGTAGCAGCATGAAAATGTACCTGCACCGTTCCTGCCTCCAGGAGCTCGTGGTCTAGAGGTGAATAAGCCCCAGCTACAAACTTTGGTAGCAGTAACCTCCTAACCCCCTTGACTGGGGTTATCAAGGAGGGCTCTCTGAGGAGGTGACTCCTGATGGCACTATGGGTATGTAGGTACTTTCCTGGACAGAGTTCTGGGGCAGCATGAAACTGCTGACATCAGTAGACCTTTGTATGCAGGGATCCCTTGGCCTTGCAAAGGCAAAGTGTTCTCTCTGCTCAGAGGTGCTCCATCAGGACTGGGGGGAAACAGGGTGCCACGGATGTAATCTACTAGGACATAGAGCCAGAATCAAGTCTATCACTGGGTAACAGTTTTGACATTTCTTATTATCTGTTATGACAACACTTCTTGGCTTGAGAAGAAGATGGTCCTGTTGACACCATCTATGTATGGAAAGTTGAAGCAACTTTTAGAAAATCTGACTCGCAGCCTCCCATGATCCGTTGCGACAACACGCTGTTCTTGCACATAGATGGGCCATTCCAACACTGGCAGATGAACGGAGAGAGAGAATTGGGTAGACACCTGCCCCAACAACCCCCACTTGGCCAAGGAAGGGCTCCGTTCTCATCTGCTGTGGCCCACATGTTCTGGGTTTGGCTGTGTTTCTCTTCCTGATCATGTTAGTAGTTTCCCTCAGAGCATCAGCTGTATGGGAGGTGAGAAGATACAAACTGGGTTCTGAAGGATGAATAGGAGTTCACCAGGCACAGTTGCTGGAGAAAAGAATTTCCAGGAAACAGCATGTGCAAAAAAGCACGAAGAGTTTGGCTTTGCAGGAGCAGAGGATGGGCAGAAGGCAAAAACCGGATCTTGAGTGGTTTTTCTTGCACTAACATTTGGATTTCTAGGGAACTGTGAGGAGTGGCCAGATCAGACTTAATTTTTACGAATGGGACTCTGGCAGCATACAGAGAGGAGACTGACCAGGAGCCATTTAGGAAACACTATTAATCTAGACATGAGTGCTGGGGCCCTGAGCAAGGGCAGGAGCTGGGGGTGAGGTAGGAAGGGTCAGATCTGAGGAAAGAGCTGATGATTTGCTCAGAGTTACCAGGAGGCAGCAAGGAGTAAGGTGGGGTGGGCTTACATTGGCTGCTGAGTCCAGTATGCAGCAAATGCCACCCCCCACCCCCGGGGCAGAGTTGAGGCCTGAATTCCAAGGCATTTCCCACCTGGGTGCTAGCCGGGTTATCATCCTGATCAGAGGCCAGAACAGGGCCCTGAGAGGAACAACAGCCCAATTTCTAACAATCTCTCTGCTTCTTCTTGGCTTGCAGTCCTCTCTTCAGCGGGTCCGGACTGTTCCTTGCGGGAGCAGGAGAGGAGCTGTCAGATGCCGGGGCCGGAAGAGGGATCAGCAGTGACAGAGCTGAACACAGGACCACACAGGACCAGGGGAGGAACAACAACCCACCCAAGGTCACCCAAAGTCACGGAGCGGAGCTGAGCTGGAAAAGGTTAGCAATGACTGGGCGGACTGAGAAGGTCTTCCAGAAGAACACACATTTGCGCTGGGGATTCAGCAGGATGAGGTCTGGGGGGGTGGGGACGTAGAGGAGTGGTGGGCAGGTGGGAGGTCAGGGACAGTGCACAGGTGACTAGGTTCCTGAATAAATGCAGAGACAATCTCTGGGATCTGCAGCTAAGGCAACAGGCTCCATCCGCTCGCAGGCAGACACCGCTAATGACCCACACGGCACGCCTTCCACTCATCCCGGACTTGACCTCAAGATCCTTTTGTGCTGAGCGCTCCAGACAGCCACTAGCCATCGATCCACGTGGGCCGTATAATAAAGTCTCCGTGAGCTCTCTGATCTGTAAGAGGAGGAGGAGGAGGAGAGTAGACGAGGCAGGGGCTGGGGGCCCAGGGCAGGCTGAGAAACTTCTTCCTCTGGCTGTTGGGTGATGTTCAGAAACTTTCATTCATTAGTTTAACTGTGGCTGTGGTTTTTAGAGCATCCTTACCTCTTAAAGAAACATATTAAAATATTTATGGATGGACCAGTGCGATGTCTGCAATTCACTAAGTCCCAGAGAGTGAGGCGGGAGAATCGAGAGGGGAAAGGTAATATCCATGTCACAGAGCATTATCTGCCCATAAAAAAGGAATGAAGTGCTGACTGATGCGACAACACAGATGAGCCCAGACACCATGTAAAACAGAAAAAGCCAGACAAAAGGGCACCTACTGTATAATTCCATTTAAACGAAATATCCAGAAGAGGTAAATCCATCGAGACGGAAAGCAGATCAGTGCTTACTGGGACTGGGGTTGGGGGAGGCACCAGGACAAACTTGCGACCTGGCGCAGGGATCTCCTTGGAGGGTGATGAGAATATTCTGGAACTAGAGAGAGGTGATCAATGGACAATACTCTGAACACGCTAAATGCCTCTAATTTGGACACTTTATGGATTATTTTATTTATTTGAGAGAGAACATGAGCATGTGAGCAGCGGGAGGGGAAAAGCGGGAGGGAGAGAGAGAATCCCACGCAGACTCCATGCTGAGCACAGAGCCCAACACAGGGGCTCGATCCCAGGACTCTGAGATCATGACCTGAGCCCAAACCAAGAGTCGGACGCTTAACCAACTGAGCCACCCACGGGCCCCTGATCTGTACACTGTAAAGTGGTTAATTTTATTCACTTTGTTAAAAAAGGGTTTTGCCCCAAAATTTAAAAAAAATTGCTTTTCCAAATAAAAAAATTATAATAAAATAAAATAATGCAGGAGCTAAACATGTGAAGATGAAGAAGAGTCAGAGGGGGAGGACCCCTTTCTCCTCCAGGCACCTGCTCTGGGCAGCTCAGAACAGGGGTGCAGAGAAATAAGGCGGGGAGCCCACCTGGATGCAGCAGGAGTCACGTGAACAGGTGCGTGGCCAGACCATGGCTCTCTGACCCACCAGTCTCCTCATCATATTAGCCACCTGCTAGGCTCTGACCTAACCCAGCTCTGGGGTTGAATTCGGACTTTTCTTCCTCCCGCAAAGAACAAGGACAATTAAAAGAGAAATGGCTGTGGCAAAGGTTCTAGCTGGCTGGAGCAGAACCCAAGCGACGAAGGTGTCCCTGGTTACTGATGAAACATTCCCAAGTTGAGCGGGAGGAGTGGCGCTTTCCTGTCTGCCTGGGGCTTGGCTGGCCATCCAGGAAACCACCTGCTGCAGGCTCCCTGTTCAGCGGGAGCCGGGGAGCCCAGCAGCCTAGCGATGGCTCTGTAAACAGATTCCTCCTCCCGCCCACACCAATCTGCATGCTACAGCTCCTGCCCTTCTCCGAGCTGCCTGACAACTGGGACTGCAGGCTGCCCACGCCAGAAACACAAAACCTGGCCACCCACGTCCTCCCTGCAAATGTCACAGTCCAGAGTAGCCGCCTCTCATCCCCAGAGGCTCCTGGTCACAGGCATGGCCTGCACGGATCGCTTATGCAAGTAAACATCAACCCAACCAGAATGCGGGCGAGGGAGGGGTGAGGTGGCTCCGGCGAATCCGGTGGGGGAACGCGAGGGGCTATCACTCTTCTGCAGAGCCATCTGGTCTCTGTTCCGGAGCCCCAGAAATCAATTCCCATAGCCGGTGACCCAGTAGGTCTGTCTCTCAGTGTCTGCCCTAAAAAAGGTCATCAGAAATCGGGGATGACAACCGACATGCAAAGAAATGCATCATCACAGGATGTACAGAAAGGAGTGGAAAAGCTGAGAACAGAACTGTAGACGGTGGCTGAAGACACCGTAAGGAGAATTCTCCCGTAGCCACGGGGCGATGTTCGCCAGACATTTCAGACCTGGGAAAATTCTGGGAGCCTAACACAACATGAAAAGGAGTAGGGTCCAAAATCGCACATGTGATTGACTGAAATCGCTAATGGTTATGATGAGCATTTATTACGAGCTCACGGGGGGCGGGGGGGTGCCCAGGGCTGGGCTTCATTTAGCCTTGCCGCAAGCCTGAGAGGAAGGTCCAACCTCATGCCCATTTCACAGATGGAGGTGTGGAGGCACGGAGAGAACACCTCAGCAGCTCCATGGCACCAGGCCCTAAGATCACTGAGCAGTGACTTTGGGACCCCTTTGCAGGTCCAGAATACAGCATGTGATGATATTAATGTTAAAGCCATCAACACATTTATAGGACAAAGAGCCTGAAGTTAAGGGTAGTCATCTCTGGGTGGTGCCATGTGGGATGATTTTTATTTTCAAAGTTCTTTATGTCTTGGGTATTTTCCGTATTTTACCCAGTGCACAAAGACTACTTTTAAAACCAGAAACCATGCTATTTTTAAAAGGCTCCAGAGATTTCATAACCTTCCCTAGAATGGCTTAAATAACAACACAAACAAAGACCAGTAATGCAAGGAAATCTGCCCTCCCAGGGTTCCCCCCCAATCCCTGCCCCAGGCAGTATGAGCCGTATGGTCTTACACATTGATTTTCCTTCCTGGGAGACTGTGCCTTGACTTTAAATAGCTTCAGGTTAAGAGCCTGAGAACAGCTCTCCCCTTCCGCCCTCTCAGGGGGTACAGGGGACCCTCTGCATCTGCTCTCTGGATTCCCAGGCTGGTGGCAGGGGAAAGGGTGGGGGCCGAGCTTGTGCCCCCCACTAAAAACACCAGCTCTCCCAGGAGCCAGGATTTTCTCTGGGAGCTAGAGAGAAATCATCAAGGATTAACACAAGCAACCTTGGGAGGGCAAGATGAGGCTGGGAAAGGACAGGCCTGTGGGAGCACAGGATTCCAGTGGGGGCATGGGGACAGGAGGCCTGGAGTCTGTGCAACTCCAAACACAGCTAATCCAACCCCAATGCCCCCAACCAGTCGTTGAACCTGATCCGAGAGGCGAAAGCAAGCAGCAGGAGAAAGGGGGTAGGTAAGTGACACAGAGCAGAATGCAGTTTTTACATAGCCTTTCATGGCTGTGGGAACAAATGTAAGTGTATTTGAGAAAGGATTAAAATAAACAAATACATAACACGACAATAATGATGGCACAGGGAATGTGCTGGAAGATTCTTTCTCTACCCCCACCCTATATGCCCACGTTTTCTCTAATTTGTCTTTAAATCAAATCAAATAAACATACACGTTTCTGAAGCCCTCCTGGGAAGTCTGCCAGGAGCCAGTCTTCACTGCCCTCTTTGGACCCAAGGCCAGGAGCAGCTTCCAGTGGGTTCTGAGCACCTGACCTTGCAGGCAGGAGGAAACCATACAAACTCCGGCGCCAGGGCACAAGGGCAGGGCCAAGCTGGGGCACTGCTCCTGACTCATCCTTCCCTCCAGGAGACCAGGCTATGGTCTCTAGAAACTGGGCCTAGTGGGGGAAATGGCTAGAAAGGAGGCAGCGGAAAGAGAAAAAGGAAAAAGCCCACTTCCTTCCCTCAGTCTCACCCCTAATGCTGCAGCTAAAGCTTGCACAACTCCAGCAGGGAAGGGGCCAGTCCCAGCCTGGCTGGGGGGGTGGGCGTGGGCTGCAGATGAGGAAGTAGGTGCTGTCCACACCCTCCTTGGAAATGGAGGAGGGATGGGATGCTGAGGGGGGGGGGCGGGGAGCAAGTCTCCAGGCAAACCCCTCCCCAAATGGCCAGGACAGAGGTCAGCCTGCTTGCTGAAAAACCGAAAATAAACAGGGAGGAGTCACCTATATTTCTAGGGCTATTTGCTAATAAGCACTTACTATGTTCCCGGCTCCAGACTAGGCTACAGTGCAAAGCAAGATGCATGGCTCCTGCTTGCCACAGGGAAGCAGTTATGAATCCAGAAACCAACCACGGAATTACTGTGACGGTTGCACTAAAGGAGAAGAAAGCTAGGCTGCTGGAGATGAAAGCCCAGAATGCCTCTGGAAGGAGAAGGGCCGGGGTGCTTGGCTGGCACACATGGGGCTGGCCCAGCACACAGCCAGTGCTCAGGGACCTATGGGAAGGGTACGCAAGCCCAGCAGCTTTGGGATGCAAGGATCAGGTAGAGCAGAAAGAGCCTGGAGACAGACCTTCCCCGCCCAGCTCCCTGTCCCTTGCCTGTCCCTTCAGAGCAGCGTGAGCTTGTAAATTACTTCACGGTCTATAAAAACACGCAGAAAGACAGTCATTTTCAAGTGCACTGTTGAGGAGGAGAATGTAAGTCCCTGTAGAGCTCGGTCTCCACTTGCACATTACCTCTCTCCAATTCACACCCCATCCGGGAGGCTGGTCTCTCCACAGGCTGCATCACTGGGCACCCTTGTCCTCTGGCTGCCTGCTGGGCTCAGCCCACGGGCGACGCTGGCAGGACAACTGGGTGGAAGGCACCGAGGAGTCATCCCACTGCCGCCACCCTCAGCTCCCCAGCTGAGGTTCTGGCCAGGGCTGCCTTTATCCACCTCCGTCCCCAGCTCTTGCAGGGGGACCCCTCACCAGGCCACGGCTTTAGGGGGTTCCTCCAGCCCCACCCCCTCTCCGTGCCCGCAACAGTCCCCCGCTGCTGTGAGTCCCCTCAAATGCTGCATGGTCCCTGCAGGGGTCCTCCTCCTGCCCCCCTCCCCTCAGAAACAGCCCTTCTTCCACTCTGCACTCACTTCTGTGAGTGCCCAGCTGGGCTCCTCACTGATCCAGCCCTGCGACAAGCTCAACCCATCTGGTCATGACCGGGATGGTGGAGGACATGGTGGGGGCGGGAAATGTGTTCAGGCTGCAAGGCTCACAAGCCGGCTAGTTCAGGCTCCTGTGAGGAGCTGGGAGCTGGAAAGGCTGAGCAGGAGACTGCAATCCATGCAGAGGTCAGAGCCACAGTCCCTGTGTCCGACTTCCTCCTGGAGCCACCCAGGCCAGTGTCCTAGGACAGTCACGCTCTGGGCTGAGGGAGGAGCGTTCATAGTCAGGGGTCATCAGACAGAGAGGGGAGGCTGCCCAGCACAGGTCCGGCAGAGGAGGAGTAAGGTGGGCCAGCAGAAACAGCTGGACCCAGGCACAGCGGGCGGGCGCCAAGGACAAGGTGGCTTGGGGCCCCACAGCGGAGGGAGATTGGGGCAGGAAGGTATCACAAGTCACAAGTCTGGGGTCCAGGCATGTGCAGGCACTAAAGGAGTGGCCTTCGGCAAGCAGGAAGCAGGACCCGGGTCCCACCCTGGGCTCCAGGGAGCTCCTGTCTGAGGGCTGCCGGCAGTGAGCTCCTGAGAAGGGCAGACTGACTTTCCTCACTGCCAGCCAGGGCCCAATTCTCATTCCACACTGCCCTCCTCCAACCCCTGGCCAGCCCCCGATGGGTCACAGAAACGCAGACTATCACAGAGATTTCTGAGATAATCTAGTTCTGAGGCAGTAAATCCTCCACTCCCTGCAAATACTCCCAACCCAGCACCCCGGCAGACATTGCTAATCGAACCCTGCACGCCGGCCCAGGGAGCCCAGAGCTGGCCCCACTCCTGATCTGCGTGATTGACCAATCAGAACAGGCAGCAAAGTCCAACCCTCCACTCCCGGCGGTGGGGGGGTGGAGGCCTGGGGGCGGGGCCCAGAGCTGGCCCCACCCCTGATCTGCGTGATTGACCAATCAGAACAGGCAGCAAAGTCCAACCCTCCACTCCCGGCGGTGGAGGGCGGGGGCCTGGGGGGGGGGGCGGAGAGACAGACCAAGGAGGCGGCGTTGGAGACCCTAAGACCGGCACAAAGCGGTTCCACCCTCCATCAGGCCAACCTTTTGGTTTCCCCAGACAGCCTCTGTCAGATGATGAACCCCGAAAGCGGACTGCTGTCAAGCCAATACTCCCTTTGTATTGTGAATTATTCATGAGTTTTAAGCCGTTCCATTTCCGAGGAGTAGGCTGAGATGGAGACAAAGCGCGAGCGGGGTGGATGTGTCTGCGGGGAAGGCGGGGCTGGAAAGCAAGTCCGAGTGCCGCCCATGCACCAGGCGGAAGGCTGGAAGCTCATTCTTTAAAAACCAGTTTTCTGCTTAGTAAAACTCAACATATTGTTTGTAGAAAAATTAGAGACTCTGCAAAGCCAAGAGAGGAAAATAATCCGACTATCAGGTCTACCATGGGGAGAGAGCCGATGTCCACGGCCTGGGGTCCAGCCAGTGGTTTTTCAGGGTGGCAACCCGCTCCCCTCCCCTCTGCTGTGTGCCGAGCTCGCAGAGAAAAGGCACCTGTGGCGATGAGATGTGGCCCTGAGGGACTCAGGGACCCTCCTTTCACCAGGACCACCGGGGCACTGACCCCCCACCAGGTACGGCAGCCTTGTTGGGAGGCAGCACAGGAGGCTTCTTCCACTCCCAAGGAAGAGGGCATGATGGATCCTGACACTGAAGGGGGGCTGGTCTGCTCTGCAGACCCTCAGCCAGAGTACGTGGGGGCCACAGAGCCCATGAAGGCCACGGTCAGGATGGGTCAAGGGGAGGACAGGCCGCTCCCAACAGGTGCCAGACACTTCCTGAGGGATATGTCCAGTCTCCTCAAGCAGGCCTGGCATCAGGCCCGTGATATGGAGAAAAACAAAGCAGAAGTGCAGAGAGGTTACATAGCTGGGATTCACATCACCCTGTAAACTCAGGGTCAATGACAGCCCTCGCCCTCCTGCCTACCACGTGCGGTACTTACTTTGAAGACCAACAGTTCAATGCCAAATGGAATGAATCACATGACCTCATCTAGATCACTCCCAATGGACATAGCCCTCTCCACCTTCACCAGCATTTCCCTCTGCCTGGCATCCCCCCCTGCACCACCAGCTGGTCTCTCTACTGGGCTGCTGTGCTTTCAAGGGGGGCATCAATCTTGGGGATCCCATGGCCCCCTGTAACGTGTCTGCCCATCCCGCCCCACTGTCCTGCCCCGCCGGGCATGCTGTCTGTCCCTGCAGGGAGCTGTGGGCACCTGCAGGTCAGTGAGGGAGTCCAGGCCCCGTACACGAACTGCTTGGGCTCAAATCTCAGCCCACCTCGGACCAGGTGACCTTGGGTGGGCCTCTGATCTCCTCAGTGCCTCAGGCTAAGCAGGAATGACAACAGCATCTCTCCAGCTCCCAGAAAGGCCCTGAGCTTGGGCGGCTACAGAGGAAAGCTCATGGTGATACCAGAAAGCGAGGAGCTTGATCCTGCAAGCCCATTAGAGTTAACTGCTGGGCAAATAGGTTTGGGCGGCTGGATCTTGGGTGCCTTCAAAGTGTGTGCTCTCTGTACGGTATTCCCTGAAGTGCCCCTTAATGATCAGAGGCCACTTAGAGAAAACACAGTAGGAATAATAAACATGGTTACCATGGGGAAACTGAGTGCCACCAGGGGGGTAATATAATCATCTTGTTTAATATGTTTAATACCCATAACAAGCAAGAATAGAAGGACTTGTGCTCACTTTACAGACAGGAAAAGTAAGTCCTAATGGGCTTTGAACCCGGTCCAGGGACCCAGAGCAAAATCATAGCAGGGTCGGGAGCTGTGGCAAAGAGCAGGGCTTGCATTTCCCACCCCAAATAGCCATTCTCTCTTCCCGCTGTAGAACTAGAACCCCATTCTTAGGTGGGCACCACTAGACTCAACTTCCCAGCCTGCCTCAAAGTTCACTGAAACTATGTGACCACATGCTGGCCAATGAGATGTCAGCAGAAATACCAAGAGACAGCTTCTTGAAACTTCTGTTAACAGAGATGTAGCACCCAGCCCTTGCCTGACCCTTATTTATTGTCCCTCCCTCCACCCTGCTTCCTGAAACACTAAAGGTGATGGCTGGAGCTCTAGCGGCCACGCTGGATCACGACGCCAAGAGCCAGACCAGGAGATGGCAGTGCAGGGAGCTAGAGGAAGCCTGGGTCCCTCCGGTTTTGTGGTTCACAGTTGCCACACCAGCTCTGGATTGCCTGTGCAGAAATGTGCACCTGTTTACGACACTGTTGTGGGGCTCTCCGTAATGCATGGCCAAGCCTAGTCAAGACTGATCCAGAATCACCCCTAAGTCTGTCTCTCTTGGAATAAAGACAGGCCCGTCGGTGTGCTCCCAGGGAGGGCTCTGGGCTTGGTGCCTGCTGGGGGCCAGAGTGAAAGGGTGGCTGCCAGTCTCCTCCCTGCGGCTCTCCCTGCGGGCTCACTTTACTAGACTTGAAAGAAGTCTGTAAAGTCTCATTTACAAGGTAAATCCATGCCCAGGGCTCAGTGGGGTTCCCGTGGCTTTTATGAGGAAGAGATTTCAAAGATCAGTTAGAAAGTGCTGACTTACATCAACGGTCACAGGACCAAGGAAGACCATTTGTGTGCGACGGCCCTTTTCAACGGACATGCCAGCGTCATGAGAACAACCGTGATAAATGTCTTACTCCGCTTGTTAGTGCTCTGTCCCTTTCTCTCTCCCCCTCCCCCACTTTTAAAGTCACATTTATTGAGGCATGACTTATAGATAGTAAAATTCACCCTTTCTTGTATACAGTTCTATGAGTTTTGATGAATAAAGTTGAGTACCCACCACATTCAAGGTACAGAATAGTGTATCCCCCCCCCACCCAAAAAAAATACCTTAGTGCCCGACTGTGGTCCATTCTCTTCCCCATTCCTCAGCCCCTGACAACCACAGATCCATGTTTTTGTTCTATAATTTTGACTTTTCCAGAACGTTCTATAAATGGAATGCCATTAGAGCCTTTAGAATTTGGCTTCCCCCACTTAGCAGGTTTGTGCGATCCACACACCTGGATCATCGTATGTCCTTTCTTGTGGCTGAGCAGGACTCCTCTGAGGGAGGCACCATGGTCTGGTTAGCCACTCACCAGCCTGGGGACATGTGGCTTGTTTCCACTTTTTGGCTACTGGGAATAGCGCACACACACACACGCACACACAAAAAAGAAATATATATATATATATATAGAGAGAGAGAGAGAGTGAGAGTTGTGTGTGTGAACCTGTTTTCATTTCTCTTGGGAAATACCCAGGAGGGGAATGACTGAGGCGAATTCGACTGTATGTGTGGCTTTTGAAAAACCACTAGTTTTCCCAGGTGGTGGTACCATCCTTCACCCCACGGACAGCGAGGGCGCTCCGGGCGCCCCTGCCTCGCCAGCCCTTGCTAAGAACTACCGTCAAGTCCCGGCTTGTAGACACCAGTGATCATCCTGGCCCCAGCCCCCCGACCACCACCGGCACCGCCATGCCCAGCTCCCGACGGGGACCCAGCTGCAGCTCTGTCCTCTCCCGCTAGCCGCCCCCAGCAGGTGTGGTACCGCAGCTAACCACAAAGCACCAAGTCTGCTTCTCTCTCTTATCATTATGGACAGAAAGATCTGCCCGAGGAAGAGCTGTGGACTCCGTTAAGCCTGTACCAGGCAGCCCCCCGCCACATCACAGGGGCCCCCTCTCGCCATCAAAGGTAGACAGATGGGGAGTTGAGGAAGGGGTATTCCTCACCGGGCTTCATCGAACCCTTTCTGCCACTGTGAGGAAGACAGGCCAATGGTTTAAACCTCCTTCTCAGCAGAGGAGATGGAGACCGGGAGGCCAGTCAGGGTCTGGTGGGCTCCTCGGGAGCCTAGAATGGACGGCTGCTGGTTCCGGAAGGGCTGTTGTGTGTGGGGTCTATGTTACACACATGGTGGGCATCAGCTAATCCACACCACAGTTCTGAGTGGGGTATGAGAATCTCCCCCATTTCTCGTGAAAAAGTGTCTTGTGCAAAGTCACGGAAGGAGCCAAGATTCAAGGCCTGGCTTCGTGAGTGTTGGGGTCCAACACCCAGCATGGCCATCCCATAGACCTGGGTCTCCCCCTATCCTCCGTGGGCCCATCGGCCTCAACTCCCACATGGAGTCCCAGGGGCAGGAAGGGGCACAAGGGGGCTTAGCGCCCCCAACCTGAATTCTGAGGCCCTGCCCATCCACTTCTGGGCAGGAGACAGGTCCCCAAAGCTGGTCCTGGGCAGCCTCCCCTCGCCTGGACACAGGACCAAAACCCGGGGGCCCTAACCCCCTGCCCCACCCCGTGAAGCTAATGAACAGAACTTGGACTGGGAGGAAAAAAAGGGGGAGGAGCATGCCGACCTCATCTCCCAGCAGCTGCTGGGCCGGGAGGCCGCCGCTGGGCTGGGCTGGGCTGGGCCCTTCAGAGGAAGAGCTCACTGCTCCACCGGGGAATGATGTGTGCAGGTACTTAGCGTGAATCACATTTTATGAGCCTCAGTTTCTTCCTCTGGAAAATGAGGGAGTAGACAAAAGTAGCCTTCTCTCAGGATAGTCGTGACATGCGGGTAACCTGTTCACAAGGCCCCTGGCAAGCTCTCACAAGCACTGAAAATAGCCTTAGCCAGGAGCAGAGCGGGTGAATGTGCCGGGGATTGTCGATCCGTCTCAAGGGACCAGTAGCACCTGGGGATTGGCTAGACATGCAAATTCTCGGCCCCAACCAGACCTACTGGGGTGGGGCCGACAGCTGGGGTTCAGCCAGCCCTCCAGGCAATCCCAGCGGGCCCTTAGCAGGGTTCTTCAGCCTCAGCAGGGTGCACATTCTGGGCTGGGTCACTCTCTGTGCTGGGGGCCGTACTGCGCATTGTAGGATGTTGACAGCACCTCTGGGCTCCCCCCACCAGAGGCCAGCTGTGACAACCAGAAATGTCTCCAGACCTTGTCAGAAGTCTCCTGGGGGGCAAAATCATCTGCGCTGAGGACAAGGGACCTCCAGTTTGGGAACCGCTGCTCTCCGGGGCATGAAGCAGACACTGCCATCCAGGAGCTCCCCCGGGAATTGCTTCGAGGGGCAGGAGAGGTTCAGCCGAGGCCCCAGGCTCTGCGCTGTGATCATCCTCACCCCACGGCACCGCCTGGCCCTTGCTGGCTGTCTCCCCTCTGGACAGCCCCCCTCCCGGGAGAGCTGGCCCACAAGGCTCTGTCCACACGGGCCACCCTGGGGAAGTAGCTTTCATGCCCAGCTCTCCAGGGACCACCCTAAATCACCTTCCCTCAGCCTGTGCCCACTGGGGAGGGACCGAGGGGAGTCCAACATTCGGGCAGACTTTTCCATTCCATCTTAATTCTTGGCTCCCACTTGCTCCCATTAGAATCAGCTTCACAACTGGTTTTTCCTGCCTAAGTGTCCAGTGAAGGGAGTTTGAAGGGGACCCAGAACCCCACGCTCAAAAAGAAGGTCAGCGGCGGCACCAAGTTTAAAACTCACCACGAATGTTGATCAGGACTCAGAGAATATTTGCCCTGGTCATTTTTCAGGGAACCCATCTAGCCTGAGAAAGTACCACCCCAAGGTCAAGATGGCTGTCCCGAGCCAGACGCTCACGGCGGTGCTCTGCTTGGAAAGCAGGAGCGCCTGTCTCAGGAGGGAGCTGGTTAAGGAAATTCTAGTCGAGCTGCTCAGTGGGGCACGGCAGGTCCACTCTGTGAGCACTGCTGGGCCGGCTCAGACCGGACCCTCCTGGCAAAGGGCTCCAGTCACAAGTCACAGCAGCATGACAACGAAGTGACAAGAGCTAAGACACGGTGCCAAGAGCAGATGGGGGGGCCTTCACCCAGCTCGGGGTGTCAGAGAGGATCCCCGGCAGCACGGAAGGTGGCACTGGGTAAGACGCAACATGGAAAAGCCCAAAGCAGGCCTCAAAGGGGTAACAGACACAAGCGTGGAATTAGGAACGCAAGAAACATACCAGAGGGGCGACACAGAGGTGTGCAGGTGGGGCCCCAAAATGTGGTTGTAGCACTTGTATAACCATGTGAAAACAAACCAGCAATTGCTACAGATGAGGGCCCCGGGGGACACCCCTGCAGACCACAGCGCCCAGCAGTGCTAAGAGCTTCCCGGGCCTTATCATAAGACGGGCACTGGCTTCCTCCAAGTACAGACGAGGAAACGGACCAGGGAGGCCAGGAGGCTCGCCCTGGAATCCGCGGCTATTGTGGCCTACGAGGGCTCTGTGTCCAGACAGACTGTCTGAGGGTGAGTGAGCCTTCCCCTCCCTGCTGCCCTGCCCTCTGTTCTACCCCTGTCCCCTTGTCACTGCTACCAGCCAGGATGGCCCCGGACCAGCACCGTGAATCACCGTTTTAACTCCTTGACCCCAGGGTCTCTCGATCTGAGCCCAGGTGAGGGAACAGATGGACCAGTGAGGGATCTAAGGGCACCGGAGACAGGACTGCGGGTGGGCACTCGACCGTCCGCTCTGCGGGCCAACCCTGATTTCCCTGTGCCAGGTGCGCAACGCCAGCTAGGCCTCCAAGCCGCAGGACGGGCCAGCGCCACGCTGTGTGCCCTGCTGCAGGGGTGTCTCACCGGCCTCTGCGGCACTCCCTCACCTCCTGTCCGTCATGAGGGTGCACGGGTCGGCTATAGAAGGGCCCTACCAGGTGCGGGGGCCTGACGGATGGCCTCGTATCTGAACAGCCCCACGAGGAGGGCAAGTCACTTCCATTCTGCAGACGAGCCATTTGAGACTCAGAACAGCGGAATGACTTGTCCAGGGTGGCAGGGGACACTGGAGCAGCATGTCCTGTGATGGGGTCAGAGGTCAGGCAGGAGAGGAGTCCCCCGGGACAGTCTCGGGGACATACACGGGGCAAGTAATTCAGAAGGGGGTTTGGGGGTCAAGGACGAGGAGAAATTGGGCAGGAAGAGGAGAAATGCAGACACTGAGTCTGCAGAGGGAACCACTGAAAGGTCCTCAGAAGCCACAGTCTTGCTGAAGTCCTGCTGAGTCGAAATCTAATGCGAGCCACGCGGGTTATGTTGCAAATTTCTAGTCGCCGTATTGTAGAAGGTCAGGTGACGCGGGTGAAATTCACTTTAACAATGTACTTTATTTAGCCGACTACAACCAGAGCATTTTCATTTCAACATGGAAGCAATATTTAAAGACCACTATTGAGATGTTTTACAAACTTTGCTCCTAGTGGGTCTTCAAATGTGGTGCATCCTTCCCACTCCTAGCCTGTCTCAACGTGGATAAGAACCAAGTCCCCAGGAGCCTCAGGTCAGTGGGGGTGACCACAGAGGACAGCCTACATTAAGGCACTGGGTGTTCACCGCAGACACAGAGGTCTACACAGGGGACTCAAAGAGGCCAGAGCCACAAGCTTGTACACTGCATTGTAAACTCAACTTCAGTGGGGGACCTGGTGTGGCTTAGGTGGAAATCTAAAGCCAAAGAAATCTAAAGCCAAGAAAATCTAAAGCCAAGTTCTGAGCCTGCAACTCTAACCAGCTATGTGACCACGAACTTTGTACTGGACCTCTCTGAGCCTCAATATCCTATATAACAAAATGAGCCCCTCCCCTACTCATACAGTTTCTGGAGAGTTAAACAGAGAATACCCACCAGAGTTCCTGACACACAGTAGGCAGTCAATACGGGGACATAATGGTGACACAGATGGTGACTGTGTCACCATCACCATCTACACGGTCATCCTCCCCAACACAGAGAAATGGTGCTTGAACAGAGCAGCCCCTCCTGGTCGGCGAGCAGATCTGCCTAGACTGGGACTGGGGCAGGAAGAGGAAATGAGATGACATGGGCACAGGAGAGGACACACCCCCAGGCCACGAGACCCTCAGGGCACACAGAGGAGTAAGACAAAAGCCACCCCAGCTCAGCGACCCAAAGCCAAGCAGTGCACTCTCAGTGGTGGGGAGCAGGTCTTCAGAGCTGAGCCTATTTGAAAAGAAGTGAATCACAGACCTTGTGATCCCCCTGATAACGGCCCAAAGCCCCACCAGCTTCGTTGCATGGAAAAATTCCAGAGGCTCTACCTCCAACTCCAAAGACATGCCCATCTTCACCCAGGGTGGGGCTCCAGGGGTCTGTACAACAGTGCCCGGGATCCAGCACGGCCCCCACGGCAATCTCTGGGGGCCCCAGTTGGTAGCGCTGTGTCTTTGAGCCATGCTCCTGCCCACCGCAGCCCCCGGCCAAGTTGACCCCCGGCATGGAACGTTCCTCTCCCCCTTCCATCTGGTTAATTGCACTTCTCATTTCAACTGAAAATGTCACCTCGTCCGCAAGTCCTTCGTGGCACCTACACGGGGCTCCCTTGGGAGACACTCACAATAACGCCCCATCATAGTCATCGTTATGTCCCGACGGGACCACGGGGATGGACTCCCTGCCATGGGACACAGACAGGCCTGTCTCTCCCCAGAGCCTGGCAGGGTTGTTGAGCAGACGCTCGTACTACCTGCTGCACGTTGTCCTCGCATGAAGTTAACTCAGGAGCCAGAGGGGCTCTGCCTATTCTGACACCGAGAGGAAACGGACAATATTTCAGAACACAGAAATAAAAATTGCAGCTTCTCCTGACGCAGTAAGCGACTTTCCACAGAATAATCTGAAAGGTCATGCGTTATCACCTCACTCTGCCAGATTCTTCCAACAGCTGGAGTGCGCTTGGTTATAATGGACACGATTCACAGAATGACTATTACATCAACGACTGATTCTCCAAGAGCCTTGGAGCTGGAGCTTCGGATCAAAGAGTCTTTTGAGTGAGGGGCATATGTAGTGATGACACTTCTGTGGACACAAGTGGAGACAGCTCTGGAGAAGCACGGGTTCCCTCTTCATTTGCATCCACGGTACCCTGGTACCCTATTAGCCTCAAATAGGTGATTACCACTTCTGGGGAGAAACGTGGGGGAGATTTTGATTGTCACCTGATTAACATTTCGTGGGCTCACTCGAGGATGCTAAACCACCTGCAACATTTGGGACATCTTATCCCAGGAAGACCATCCTGCTCTGAAAGCCAACAGTGTCCCCCCTCTACTACTCATTCACCGAAGAAAGAGGGCCACAAGCCAGCCTAGGCCATGTCCCCAGAGTGAAACGGTGGCAGGGGAGGAAATGAGTCCAAAAGGTCACTCGATTATTAACGAGCACCCCCAGACACTGCCCCACTCTGGGCCCCTTTCTGACCCAGGCTGGACCACTCACCTTCTGAACACTCCAGCACATTCCCGCCTCTGCACCTTGGCTCACACCAACTTCCTCACTCACCTCCAGGGTCATCCCGGCTCATCTCCTCCTACCCATTCTAGATCCTCTCCCGACACAAGGTGCTGCTACTTCCATCTTGCTGGATGGCTCACCCCCCATCATCTCTCCCAGCCCCAAAGGATGCCAGGCCTCCAACTACACCACTCACTTAGCGTCAGCTACTGCCCTGTGGTCTTCACAACATCATCCCAAGGATAGACACTGAATCTGACCTTCAAATATGAACTAAGCAATCGATCCATTCCTATGGTTCAGTTGGACCCCTATCAAAATCTCTATCACCATACCAAAAAACAAATTTAAAAAATCCTCTTTTAAAGAAAGAAACATTTATTTCAAAGGTCCTGATGAGCATTGGGCACTGGGCATTCATGACTTCACGGAGTCCTCCAAACAACCTTGGGATTATGAAAGCCACATTATACACTATTATGAAAGCCACATTACAGATAGAAAAGATCAAAATTCCATAGGGACCCATAACTGGGCTAACGTTCCACAGCCACAAAGCAAAGGGGCTAAAATTCAAGTTCACACCTGGCCTCAAATACCTCAAATACCTTCCCACTGGAGATCAGGCAGGCTCTCCTTTCTCTGGTTTTGTTCTTATTCATCAACTCTGTTGACTCGATCGGGGCTGCAGGATAAAAAAGCATCATTTCAGGGAGCCTGCGGGGTCATGTATTGATTCTTCCTTTCCTGGGTATCTCCAAGGTTTTTCCATGGCGCTCCTCCTCCTGGGTAATCCAACCCACTCAAAAATCGAGAAGATCAAGTACAGTCGGCCTGCCAGTGTCTGATGGAGGTTCAGGCAGGATAATCTTTAATCTTGCCACGAAGAATGGCTTAACTTTCAAAGCTTGGCACCAGCCAGTTCTCCCCCAGGTAGCCTGTGGCTTTGGGCTTGGGATGTTTTATAAAAGCAGGCAGGGCTCCAACATCAAACAATGTAGCTACCAAACAACCCCTTCCTTCCCTGGTTGGTTTTTCTCTCCTGGGAGCCAGTGTACCCCGTGGGCGGCACAGGCTGCAGCCCAGCCAAGAGGAGCCTTTAGGCTACTGGCTGGGGATTTGAGACCTGGGAGGACATCAGGGGCAAGTTTGTTAGAGAAGGTCTCTCTGCTCCTAGAGCTGCACCCTTACCTGGACCCCTGATCCCCACGCCTCAAACTCTAAGTAACCAGAGCGTGCGCCTGGAAAAACAGCCAGCAGGGGTGACCAAATGCGTCTGCAATTTCCCTGATCTCCCCTGGTAACCAGGACCGGGCAGCAGTCTCTGAAAAACAGGCAGAATGGAAGGGAACACGGGCAAGCAAGTGTCCTCACACTTGAAACCTTCAGGGCTGGGGTGGCCGCCGATGTCACCAGCTTTCTCCCCGGCTGCTCCAACGAGACACTGGGAGAGGTGAGGGAGTGACTTCCTGCCAAACAGGAGTTGGGCTTCTATTCAGCACAGGCTTCTGATTTCAGTCCATCTTGAAATCCTACTAAAACCTAGGGCAAAGGGGTCTTTCTGGGATATGCGCTATGTATTTAGAATATAAATCCACAAGGATGGAGAGAACAGGAGGAGGGAGGACAGTAGCAAGATCCCAAAGGGTGGAGAGAAGACAAACCTGTGGTAACTGATTAGCATTGCGAAAAATCCACACCTTAATGTGGTGGTGAGGAAGGGCAAAGACAGCCCAATTTACGACTCAGAAGTCTCAAAGGTTCTCAGGAATTACTGGTGACAGCTGTCTGTGGACATGGGGCTGGGGTGGTAAAACACAGTAAGCCGAGTCCCTATATCCCCTCCCCCATGTCTACTCGCAGGTGATGGTCCCATCCTCCATCAGGCGCAAGACCACAAATCTGTTCTCTAAAGAGGATAAAACAGAAGGTCCGAGTGTGAATTGGGCTGAAACGCGGCACAGTAAGTGATTTCTACACACTGGATGCCAAGGAGCTCCTTGCCCCTAGCTCCCTTTCTTCCTCCAACTTCCAGACCCCTACCCCTCACCCCCAGCACCCTGGCCTAGACCCTCCAGACAGAAGACTGTAAGCCTTTCTCAATCTGATCAGCCAGGAGGATTCAGGGAACACGGGGTTCCCTGTGACACAACCCAGCAGGGTGCCCATCAGAGAGACTCCCCGCCAAGAAGTGCCCCCCGCCCCGCAAGCCCGTGCTCCAAGCTCACAGAACACTTTTCAGTCCCCAACTCTTACATGTGAGAAAACAATCAACGACTATGAGCCAGCGAAACAAAGAAGGCTCTAATATGAAAGCTCCAGACCCAACCAACCCATATCCATAAACGAGGAGGCCGGCAGATGTAACAGACACACCGCACCCCCAATGGCTCTGCGTCCTTTGCCTGAGCAGCTCCTGCCATCAGCACAACTCCTGAGGCAGACCGCAATATTATCACTTTCATTTTGCAGACGAGGTGTTGGAGGAATAATGACATTGAGAAACTTGCTCAAGCTCACAAAGCAAGTGAGTGGCAGAGCCGGGATTCGAACCAGACCGTTTGGCTCTGTGCTCTCAGATGCTGCCTTTCAAAGCACCCTCTGGGCTGTCACTGTCCACAGTCAACATTCCCAGTGTGTAGGAGAAGGTACTACAACCCTGAAATAAAGACTTCTCTAAAGAATAACAAAGGGCTCTTGTAAATTAAAAACATGGAAGATTAAAATGCAGAATATAAAATTGATAAAATCTCCCAGAAAATAGAGCAAAAAGCAGTAGAGATGGAAAATCGGAAATTAAAGGATTAGTCCAAAAGGACCAATATCCAAATAAAAGGAGTTCTAGAAGATTAGAGAAAACCATTAGAGAAATCACGATTAAAAAAAAAAACAAAAAACCAAGAGGGGCACCTGGGTGGTTCAGTGAGTTAAGCCTCTGCCTTCGGCTTGGGTCATGATCTCAGGGTCCTGGGATCGAGCCCCGCATCGGGCTCTCTGCTCGGCGGGAAGCCTGCTTCCCCCACTCTCTCTGCCTGCCTCTCTGCCTACTTGTGATCTCTGTCTGTCCAATAAATAAATAAAATTTAAAAAACAAACAAACAAGAAAATTTCCCAGAACAGAAGGCCACAGTTCCAGAGGGAAATGTCTCACTAATTGATCAGCATGGAGAGACCAGCACCCAGGCAGGCCACCCTGAAGTCTCAGGGCACTGGGGACAGAAAGAGGATCCTATAAGGTTCCAGAGAGAACAAAGCAGGTCACATAAAGGATCAGGAATGGCTTCACACTTCTCAACTGCCATGCTGGGAGCTAGAAGACAATGGAGTGGGACGCCTCAGTCGGTTAACCCGCTGCCTTCAGCTTGGGTCATGATCCCAGGGTCCTGGGATCGAGTTTCACATCAGGCTCCTTGCTCGGCAGGGAGCCTGCTTCTCTCTCCACCTCTGCCTGCCACTCTGCCCGCTTGTGTGCTCACTCGCTCTCTCTAACAAATTAATAAATAAATAAAATCTTTAAAAAAAAAAATGGAGCAAGGCTTCCATTTCCAAAGGAAAGTGATTTCCAACCTTGAATTTGAAACCCAGCTAAACTAGCAATCAAGAGTCAGAAAAGAATAAATTCATTTTTCCATGGGCAAGTTCTCAGAAAGTTGGCCCCTCAGGCACACTTCTCAGGAAGGATGTGCCCTTGTATTTAAGAGACTAAACCAGAAGAGGAAGACAGGAAATGAGAGGTCAAACCCAGGAAAGAGGTGGGGATGGGCCCAGGTGACAGTGATAGAGGGCCCAGGTGACAGCCATGCCCCAGGTATGGAGGGTAATGAGTCCAGATTGGAGTAGATCAAAGGACCCTGATGTGCTCAAGAAGAGGAAACAGAGAGGTTTATCAGATGCAACAAACAAGTTGCGGGGATATCCAGAACACCAATAGAGTCTGGGAATGAATTAATAAGCACATATGCCAATAACAATGGACAGTTCTAACTCCAAGGAAACCAAAAATAGAACAGGAAAGGAACAGCGATCATAAGTAACTAGATGACTTAGCTCTGAATAGTGCCGGCCTAATGATGTTAACCTCAATTACTAGTCTTCCAAAAGTATGATGAAAACATATCAGGCAGTTGGAAGAACAGGAAAGATCTGTGGTTAGAAGAGGTAAAGAGAAGAGCAACAGCCTTCCCTTCCAAGTTGGAAATCAGAGCCCTGAACCAAATATCAAAACAAAGGAATATATGCATGTTATTCAGAGACATCGAAGAAAATACCAAAACCATCAGCTAAAAAAGTTTGCAAGCTATTGCTTCTGGGGAAGGGGGTAAAAAGGAGAACCACTGTTTTTCATACAAACCTTGGAAAACTATAGTTACATATGATTTAGAAAAGGCGAGGTATAGGGAAACATGCTGAAGGTATGCGATACCACTGAATGTTCTAACAACCAAGAAGAAGGTAGGATTTTCACTATAAAGATGTAAGGGTTCAGATATGTACGCTAGTCCACAGAAAGGAGACTAACATTAAAATCCCAGCTCTGCCAGATCCTGGAGTCTACACTTTCACATCTACATTCACATATCCAATAGATAAACACTGAATGCACCTGGAGCCTAGAACAGGAAGTTAGGCCCTGGGCCACAGGGGTGGCCTGGATGGGCCCCAGTGCCCAACCCAGTGAGCCTTCTGGTTCATCAGGGCAAGCCAAGCCATCAACAAGCTGTCACCAATAACAAATCCCAGTACAGCAGTGCCCACCCAGGGCAAACACAGTCTATCAAGGGCAACTCTTGAATGATTCCTGGCCGCCTCCTCTGCTTGCCCATCATCAGTCCTGTGGCATCATGGCACCTTGTCCTCCATATCCGCCACCCCCCGCCATCACACGCCATTTCATGGCACTTGCCCACAGCAATTCTGGGAACTTGACAGGCCATCATCCAGGCTTGCCAACACCCTGCCACTGGGGCCCAAGGCCCTCAGCTTTGATTGGAAAGGTATCACTTTTTGTTTTGTTTTAGATCAGAGTCAAGCTCAAAAGCCAGACCAGCTCTCCAAGGGAGAGTTCCACACAGTCCCTTGTGTACATGAAAGGAAAGTGAATCCCTTGTACAGACTAGCTCCCAGCAACTGCTGGGGGGACTGGAGGGCCACGGGAAGTCTCAGATGCCACAGTGACCTCCTCTGGGCCCCAGTGTCTGCATCTGTAGAGGGAACAGAACACTAATCTCACAGGTTACAGTAGAATTAAATGAAACAGTGAAGGTGACCATGCTTTATAATCTGACACTGCCCTTATCACAACCCACAGTGGGGATGACAGGATGGTTTCCCACGGCTGCCTCTGGTTCTGCCATAATTCAAGGTTACAAAGATTTCATATTGTCGACCTCTTAAGATGGGATCCCTGTCTCTACTCTTCTTAACTCTGCCCCTGGGAATCACTAGTTGGGGATCATCAGTCAGGAATTTAGACTTGATTTTGTCACAGTGTGAAGAACCTGGTAGGTACATGACCATGAACAGCTGAGTCGCTGAGTCCCCTTGGATAAGGCTCAGTACCCAAGGCTGGCTGACTTCTTGCCCAACATCCTTCAGCCTGGTCCAGCTCTCTTCCGGGGTTCCAAGTCAAATGCGCCCTCCATAGCCAACTGGCCTGGAGCCAGCATTCACCAAGTATCTCCCCTACCCCAAACCAAAGTCCCATCAGTGCTCCCTCTTCATAGCCCATCCCCTAACTTATTCTATCCTCCCAGACTTAACCTTCTGATTCCTGGTTCTATGACTTGTTAGCTCAGTAGCTTGGCATTGTTGCTCAGCCTTAGTGTTTGGGGGACAGATAATAATGCCCATTATGGGGGCTGTTTGGAAGACATGTACAGTGTCTAGCAAGTGGCCAGCCCCCCGCCATATTCCCCATAATCACAACATCAATGCCCTATAACCAACGAAGACAATCCTTGACTTAGTTGATTTTTACACAACCTGTACTCAATATGACACACTTGACAACAACAACACACCAAATTATCCTCTGCTACTCAAGTCAGGTCTTCACGAAAACAGTCTGACAAGGAAGGGGCTGAGCCACAGCACAGGGGAGCCCTTTAGCTACACTGCCTTCTTCATGGTACCACATTTCAGAAATTACTAGAACATCTGATTGCATTACATCCTTGTTTTATAAAAATAAGTATAAACAGAAAAAAAGAAAGTGTCATTATCAGTGATTACTACTGGTTTCATACTTAATACCATGGAGAAATTGGAACCAGAGCAACTTTAAGTTGGGGGGGGTGCCCTTCAACTAAGAAGGAAGGGGAAAATGGGTAAAACGGTAGAATACAATATGGCGGCCTTCAGTCATGTTCCAACCATGAGGCTTGATGAGGACTTTTCTTTCATTCTCTGGGAATTTAAGTTCCTCATAACTTGTATGTCTAGCCTTGGACTTTGAATGGTACCAACAACTGACAACTGCCCATAAGCCAATCCCTATAGATGTTCTCCTGTTTTCTAAATAGACTTCAACATTTCATGTGAAGGAGACGACTGTTTCAAGCCACTGGGACTGGACCCGCTCTTCGGTAACAGCATTTCCAGGGGTCATGTAGCTCAACCCTAAAGAACACGAGGCTTAGAAGGGAGGTTACACTTGCCAGAACGTGTTGGATCCCAGCACAGGTGGGTACCTAGAGGCCGCTGTGATGTCACCCTCTTCATGTCCCAGCCATCCATACCATCCAGGTGCCAAAGCAGAGATCGATCTTCATGTCATTGTCCCCAGGGTCATTCACAGCCCTGTGTGTATCTCAGATCACACCACTGCCTGTGGATTCCTGGCTGGAATTCCTGCAAGCCTTGGCCAGCCCCCTCTCCTGTCCCCTCAAACCCTGCTCTCCTGCCCTCTGTCAGGTAGCCTCAGCCAAGTGGTGGCAGCCCTGTGTCCAGAGCCCCGGTCTCTGTGCTCCTGGCTCGGGCTCCATGCCACCACTTGGCTGTCCACCGGGCTTGACAGCCAGCTGTAATTCATTTATGTGCCAGTTTCCTATTGTTGCTATGACAAGTTACCGGATACCTAGTGGCTTAAAACAACATAAATTTATTACCTTTGGGGGGCGCCTGGGTGGCTCAGTGGGTTAGGCCTCTGCCTTCGGCTCAGGTCATGGTCCCAGGGTTCTGGGATCGAGCCCTGCATCGGGCTCTCTGCTCAGCGGGGAGCCTGCTTCCCCCACTCTCTCTGCCTACTTGTGATCTCTCTCTCTCTCTCTCCCCCGTCAAATAAAATATTTTAAAAAAAAATTTATTACCTTTGGAGATGGGCTTGATGGGCTAAAATTGAAGTTATTGGCAGGACTGTGCTCCTTCTGGAGATGCTTGGGGGAGAAGCCATATCCTTCTCTTCTCCAGCTTCCAGAAGCTGCCTTCACTCTCCTGCACTCTCCCACTCATGGCCCCTTCTAGCAACGGCATCACTATGACCCCAATCGGCTTCCCCTGTCACCTCTCCTCTCTCTCTCTCTGAGCCTCCTCCTTCCTTAAGGATGCTTGAGATTAATGGGACCCAGCTGGGTAATCCAGGATTATCCCATCTCAACATCTTTCAAGTAACCACTGCCAAGTGAAATAACAAAACCGACTCCAGGTTCTGGAGATTCAGATGCGGCCGTCTTTGAAGATCCAGGCCTTGGCCTCCAACAACTCAGTGGACAGTTCTGAAGACCTGGTCCCCAGGAAGTGCTCGCAGAGGAAAGATACATGCCCCCCTCTCAGGGACCTAGTCGTGGGGGGGGCCCGGGGGCCCAGGGGCAGCGGCCGTGATTTCCACCCAGGTGGGTGCAGGCAGGGTTCAGGGAGGCTGCTCTAAGCCGGGTCATTGTCCTCCTCTGCAGGAGTCATGTACAGGGTCAAGGGTGGGTGCAGCTGGGGCTGGTTCATTCCAGGAAGGGCAGGAGAAGTAAGGAAGACCCAGAGCACACAGCACCACTTCTTCCTGCAGGCCAAGAGGCATCTTCTACCAAGACACAGAAAGATGTCCGGGACTGCAGGGATGAAATGGGATCGGAGGTGCCGGAAGCAGGAAAACAGTGGTCCCCGGTGACGGAGGAGGAGGATGCTGGCAAAAGCAGGCAAGTACGGAAAGGCGAGCGGGGAGAGCCACTTCGGGCCCGGGACCGATGCGGGATGGGAGGGAGGGCGAGTGGAGGATGCCCAGGGCGGGCTAAGCTGCCGCACCAGCAAACTGGCAGGCCATCGCCGTGCCCCCTCCCCACCCCCCCGTCCCAGTTCCCAGCTAGAAGGCCTCAGAACCCTGCTTTTTAAGTATGTCATACCATAGAGGATTGAAAATAGTTTAAAAGAGGAGAGGGATATAAATATCGCCAAGGTTCCTGCCTGCGTGGAGAGCCCCCCAGGAGAGGGAGGCAGGGGCGGGGCATGACATCACCGGAGCCCTAAAGGTCCTTCCAGTGAGACCTCCAGTTCTGCAAGACCGGACAGGTGACTCTAGGGCTTTCTGCAGATTTCCCAGATCCTCCCAGGCTTGTTCCCGTCCTCGTCTGGGGGACTTGGGCTCTAATCGCCCATGCAGTGGATCACAGGGCTCCAGATGGGCAAGATGAAGAGGAAACGGTCAGGGGCACAGGCTACTTCTGGGGCCCATTTCCCTATACGCCCCGCGCCCCAACCATGGCCACAGCCCTCCCCAAAAGCCCCCACCTCACGCACCACCATACACTCCCCTCACGCCCGTGCTCCTACAGCTCCCACCCTGGGCACCCTCAGTCCTAGCATGCTTCCTCTTAGCCTCGTGCTGTCCACCTCCTCTGTGTCCTGGGGACACGCCAGCTCCCAGGATTTCAGGATCCCAGCAACCCCAGGGCTATGGCTTGGCTGAATGGCCAGGCTCAGAGAGGGCATGTGCTTTTGTAAGGCAGGGCCGAACCCTCCTCAGTGGGCATCACCAGCCTTCCAGAAACAAGGCTGGGCCTGTTACACATGGATCAACCATCGTCCGCTAAGGTCATCAGGGCATCTCCCACTGGTCAAGTGCCAGGTCTGGGTTCGAGGCCCCTGCCAGCCCACAGAAAGCCCTCTGGATTCCCACATCCCATAGAGCAAATAACCAAACAGTAAATGTTTCCGATTTTGTGATTACTTCTTTGTCACGATGCCTCAACTGCCCTTGGAGGACAGAAGAAGCATGGACAATAGGCAAACAAATGAACACAGCTGTGTTCCAATAAAACTTTATTCACAAAAACAGGCAGTGGGCGAGATTCAGCCTGCAAACCAGAGTTTGCCACCTGCCCACACCCCCTGTCCCGCTCTGATAGAAAACAATTGATGAAAGACCAGAAGACAGGCCTGTGAGGGGGAAAAAACCCACAAGGATTCTTTAAACCCACACTTGTGGTTTTGATGCTGCCTCTAATTCCTTCTGTGACCGACACAATCTATCACTGGGTTAAAAAAAAAAAAAAAAAGACACACAGGGAGGGGGTGGGAGAAATCAGAGAAGGTTTCTATGGGAACAGGGAGTTCATTTTTAATGGTTCAATCACTAAAAAGACAATTACTTTATTTTTCTCACTTCCCCTCTGGAGCAGGGCGGGCGAGACCTCTGGCTGGTCAGGCGGGAGGGCTGTGCCCTGGGCCTCAGCTGTTCCAGGCAAAAATTAAATGCCAGAGTGTTCCATGGGTCAGGGAGGGCACTTAATGCAATCCGGGCCTCTTCGGCTAAGGGCCGCCTCCCCGGAGCGCTCAGTGGAGTCAGAAGTTCTGCCTCTCCATGAGGCTCGGCGGCGGGAGGCTCCGGGCTGCTCCGTTGGAGTCAAGGCCAAGCAGGAGCCAGGACCACTGGTAAGTAACCCTGTGACCACACCTCTTCCTAGCTCTGCCACCAACTGACTGGGGGGTCCCCCCTCGGTACGGACTTCCATCTCACCTGGTCCCTGAACACTCTTGTTCCTCAGCATAAATGTGACATGGGTGACAGCAGGATCCCCTCATTCACCCTGACTGTGGAAGGGTCACTCCACTCACCTGGGTAACCTCCAACTGTGCCCACCTGGTTTGGAGCAGGTGTCCCAGACCTTCCCTGGGCTCTCCATAGAAGCTGTAACAGATCAGCCAAGAACAGCCCAAGAATGCACACCATTTACTGTGGTCTACTTCTATAACAAACTTATTAACTGCAACCTTTTCTACAGGGGACCCTCAGTGGGGGTGAGTGTCTAGCACTTAACAGTGAAAAAATCCAGGAGGGAGCCCCGCTGTGGCATGCTGGCCACCCAAGTGTGCCAGGGACTGGAACTCAGGTGCCTTTATGGGGACACACTCTGTCCAGGCCATGACACTCCTCACACCACCTTCCAGGGGGCCCATTTGAGCCAGGAGTTCAGCCATCTTGTTTGGCAGTGAGGAAACTGAGGCACGGCCAGAGAAAGAGATTTCCCAGGATCCCATAGCAAGTTAGTGACAAAGCCGGGACTCGGGCTCAGGGTGTCAACCTCCAGGTCCTGCCTATGGCTTCCCCAGCTGCACAAAATGCTCCACCTGGAAAGGCCCCTGGAGAAGAATCCACACCCCAAGTGAGAGATAGAGCGGGGACTGGAACATGGTCTTTGAGGGAGGCAAAACCCAGCTTTAACTCAAAGCCTGTGGCCTGACTCCAGCAGGGAGCCTGGAAAAAATGTTCTCCATGAGCACTTATCCTTTAGAACCAAGCACACAGACCTGGGCTGGGACTTTATAGGTAGCAGTTCTTAGAGGCCTGGAAACCTCTGCATTTGATTTTCTTTGTTTTCATACAGAAACTTCCAGCACATTTGCTGTGCTCTCCAGGAGCGGGGGGAGGTGGAAGTAGGAACGATTCCTCCTTGCTGCTGGGTAGCTTTGACCACAGTGACATCCCTGATCTGCCTGTTGTTTGCACAGGAGGCCTCCAGGCAGGAGGATAAGAGCCAGGAGGGGAGGGTGTGGGGGGCTGGGAGCCGGTAGGGAGCTGTGGGAGGGGAGGCTGGTTGGCATCTCAAACATGACCACAGAGGACCTCGCACGCCAGACTAAGGGGCTTGGCCTCAATCCCATAAGCCAGTGCGGCCCAGCATTTCTCACATCGTGACGTCTGTGGACCATGATGCTATCATCCTGGGATGGACTCAGGGGCTGCCCTCAGCCCACAGGTTGGTCATGGAGACCCACCGAGGAGCTTAGGAGGGGCGCGTGTGGGGTGGCTAAGTGGTAGATAGATGGGAAGAAGTGACGCAAGGCCCTGAGCCATAAAGAGGTGACCCCAGAGTCCAGGCAAGCACGGAAGGCCTGCTCCTGGACCTGCGCCAACGCAATCAGAGATGGGGGCAGAGCACACGGCAAGGGCTGATCTTTTTAACCACACAGGCACTGGCCTGCCTGGAGCCTGCCTTCAGGCTCTCCTGACGACTGTCCTCCTTCTGACGCCGTGAACTGTGAAACGGGGATTTCATGCCGTCATGTTTCTGCTCAGCCCCCAACGCGGACCCCAATGCCCCTCCTCTGCGAGGCCTGCCCAGCTCCCAGCCATGAGGCCACCAGCTCCTCCCTGGGCGCCCATCATACTTGACTCACGGAGCTCGTGTGACAGGACACATGGGCTCAGCGGGTCCTGGGTTCACAACCCAGCTCCACTGAGAAGCCCACGACTGTGGGCAAGTCCCTTTCGAAACACACACCCCACCCCAAAGGCCTGTGGGAAGCCTTAAGGAGGCAGCTAGCACCGTGCCCGGCACCACCTCAGTTCCAAGGTTCCCAAACCACAGTCCTGTTTGTCAACCCTGGGGCAGGACGGCTTCCCAGCCGGTGTGACTGAGGGAGACACTGAGGCGGGGCTGGGGACACAGCTCAGGGAGGGCCAGCCGGCAGGGCCCAGCTGGCAGCGGCGGGTGCTCCCCCCAGCCCCCCGGCCAGAGCAGCAGTGGGGAAGGTCTTCTGCCTGCCTGGGCCCACCGAACTCCAGCCGCGCCCCCTGCTCTGGGGACCAGGGCTTGGCCGAACCGCTCTGAAGCAGTGAGGTCAAGGTTCACAGCATCAGACGGAACAGAAGCAGGACACTGGAGGCCCAGCCTGGCTTTGTGCTGCTTTAACGGCAGGAACAAGGGCCAGTGACATTCCTTGTTGTCCGCCCACTGCTATTTGCTTGGCACACATTTGCCCAACAGAACAGAAAAGTCCGGGGAGTTCTGAGGATGGTGGAGGCTTCCGACCTGAACAGGAGGGTCTTCCAAACTCCCAACAACCCACCCAACCTTGGACTGACAGTCAGATCCGGTGGAGCACTCGGCTGGACCCTGAGGCCAAGTCAAAGGGGGACGGGGGGGGAGGGAGGGGCCGGGGGGGCAGGGGACAGTCGAAGCAGCCTCGTCGCGGGAAAGGCACCCGAACGCCGGCCACGCACAGCCAGGCCAAGAACTGAGGCACAAGAGTCCACCGACCACCTCAGACCTCAGGGCTACCCCACAAAGCTCCAGGGAATTGGGACCACCAGGCCGGGGCTGGGGGGTACGGCTCTGCTCTGTCCTCTCTGAAAAGGTCAACCACCTGGGCCACCTCCGTTTCCCTGAAGGAGTCCCCGCGAAGGTGGCAGAGGCAGCCTGGGCCCAGAGGGACACCCGTGCTCTCCACCAGGGCGCCCTCTTAGGAGCCATCAGAGCGAACGTATCCACGGGGACTTCATCGGCTCCTGTGGCAGCGACAGCAAGCTGAGGGACAGGCCTCTTGGGAGAGACCATGCTTTCTGCCGGGCTCACCCGGCTCTCCAAAGACAGGCCTGGAAGTCTTCGTTCCAGGGGTCTGCGGGGGCCATTCTTCCCTGAAACGCAGTGTCCTCGAGCCTGAGATTGTGGGGCAAGCCCCTGGTCCCAGGACCACAAGAGTCAAAGCCTTGTGAAAAGAACAGGACTGCCTGCCCAGAACAGCAGCGACCACCTGCGGATGGGAGGCTGGGCATCCTCGGTCCCTAGGATTACAGATTCATGAAATCCCATGGTACCTGGCCTCCCGTCACCACGACAACTGCGGGCTACCTGTGCTCTAAGTAAGCACACAGCTTTATTCAAAACACAGCCCTTCTGCCTGGACTCTCCCTGCTTCCCTTGCCTACCACCCACGCGGAGTTCAGACAACAAGGTCCCCCATCCCGCCTGAGGCCTGCAGAGCTGGCCGTCCACACATGTCCAGGCCCAGTGACACCGGCCAGCTGGTCTGGGCAGATGCTCAAAGCACGGCCAAGCAGAGCCTTCTGGATTTGGCCCTTTGGCTGGGGCTTTCTGAGGACCATGGAGATGGGGAGAGAAGATCTCCACAAAGCATCCAGTCCAAAAACGGGGAAGCCCAAGGAGAAAGGGACAGAAGGTTGATTCCTGCCCCTGACATCAGCAAAGCCACGACAGGCACTTCTACCATGCAAACCCCCCCCCCCCCAGAACAAACCGCTTCACAATAATGCCAACCTGCAAACAACGCAATGTCCCCCCCCCACCGATAAGCAGCCCCACGAAGAGGGGTGCATCCATCAGACAGAAGGAACAGGAGCCACGTGTCACCTGGGCCCACGGCTGAGACACGCATATGTGCCCACAACCGGGGAGCTTTTTCAAGTGGTGAAAATGTTCCAAACCTGTACTGTTGGGAGGTTTCCCCAATTCTGTGGACTTGCTAAACATTACTGCATTGTAAACTTAAGGCAAGTGAATTCTATGGTATGGAAATTACACTTGAACAAAGCAGTCTACAAAACCTCTTAAAAAACACAGGCAAGGACGTGGAGCAAAGCACGTCCGTGCAAGAGAGAATGTATCGTAGTCTTCCATTTTATAGGAAGTTCTACCGGCAAAGTTATAGTAATAAAGCTCAGAATAGTAGCTACCTTGTGTGTGCAGTGGGGGGGCAGGGGAGGGAGTCACTGCCGGGGAAGGGAGACAAGGCATCCATCCAGGGCACTGGAAATCATCTACATCTTGATATGGATGGTGATTACCTGGGTTATGCATGGGTAAAACTTTGTTGGTCCAGCACCAAAGAGCAAGGCACATTTTCTACACCTATATAACCATACAGAAGATGTATGCGTCATATAGACACAAATCTAGAAGCTTATCTTTTTAAACGACAAAGCCCACGGATGCTCACATTGTACCTGACATTGCCCGAAGGGGAAGGGCAGTTTGCTCGCTGGGAGCTGAGGGGAGAGCCCATTCAGTGACCTCCTACTCAACCTTCAGGACCCATCTCAAACTGCCCCATGGGGTGAAGCCCTCTCGAAAAGTTCCAGGTGTAACTGCTCACATTGCTGAGCATTCCGGCATGAAAGTCAATCCCCTTTACGCTGGGAGCTGGGCTTTGAGGAATGCAGGAGCTGCTGCATTAAAAATTGGTTAGCATGTGTTTATTAAACACCCACTGAATGCCACACACACACACACACACACACAGCACGACCGACCGCCCAAACCACATGCCATCTCAGCAAGAAATGCTGATTCCCACCCCCAAATAGGATGTCAGTTCTGGGGCAACAGGACCCAGCCAGGAGGCTTGTTATCAGAAGAGATCCTGTGCAACACCTCCAGCCTGATCCTCCTCTTACACAAATCACAGCCAGAAGGGGGGGGAGCCCAGAGCAAACTCGGTTTCCAGTGTGCACTGCACTGGGCTTCCCCCCACCCCCACCGGAGCTCACCTTTCCTAGCACTGTCCTTGCATAGCCTAGGGGTGGAGCAGGTCCACACGACTCCCAGGAAACATTCTCTCAGGTGCAATGTTTAAATTTGACTGCCTGGCCATCCCCACCCTACCCACCCCCCAGGCCACCCTCGGGCAGTGAAGGCAGGTACCCGGTGGGGGGGGGGGGCACCCACCGCCCCATCCTCTCTTTGTCCAGGGCTCCCAGCTCTCTCTGCAGCGCTCCCAACCTTGGAATCTCTAGAAACCCAAGTCTGCCCAGAAAACTTAGAACTTCCCTGCCCAGCCAGGTCTGTGTGCCTGCGAGGCCGGAAGTGGAACCCTGTCTAGTTCTGCAGAGCCCACGGATGAAAGGGGCTAGAAATACGCCTCCGCGAACAGCAGCTTTCTTTGGGTAGGTGGGTGGGTGCGTGGGTTAGACGGTGGTGGTGGGTAACTATTTCCCTTTAAATATTGTGCTTTCCGAGTTTCCACCAGGAATAAACTCTTGAAAGGTTAATACACTTCGCGTGTGGCGGGAGCCACCCCCAGCCCCGGTCGGACGCGCCGGCCTCCCGAGTTTCTCTCCCACCTTGTCGAGGCAGCCGCGGGTCCCAGCGTCCCGCGTCCGGCGGGCGGGGCGTCTCGCCCCCTCCCCACTGGAGCCCCGCGCGGGTGGCGGGGCCGCTGCCCGCGGCAAGTGGCTGGCCCCGGGCTGAGCCCGCCCAGCCCCCGGATCCGCGCCCCCGGCCCTGGTCGCCCCCACCCCCTCAGGCGCCGCCCCCGGGTCCGTTCCCCTAGCCTCAGAGGCACTTGGGAGGTGTGCAAGCTCACGCGCGCGCGCACACAAACGCAGTCGCACTTTCTCCTCCCTCCCTGACCTGGGCCACAGCCCCCAAGAGCCCACACGTTCAAACTTGGCCAAACTCGCAGCAGCGGCTGCAGGGGAGTCGTGACGTCCCCCCGCCAACGAAAGCGGGACCCCCCGACACACACGCGCAAGTGTGCCGCCCCACCCCCTGGGCGACCGCGAGTCTGGCCGGGCGGCCCCGTGGGGGGCTGGGGGGGGGGCAAGGGGCGGCCGTCTCTGCCCCCTCCCCGCCAGCGGGCGACCCGAGCGGGGTCAGGCGGGGCCAGGAGGTGGCGCCGGGCGGCGCTGTCCCGAGCTGGAGCGGCGCCGGGGCTCCCGGGGCACCCGACCGGGCGTCCCTCCCCGTGGTTGGTGGGGGGGGGAGAGGGTGCTGGGGCGCCTTACCTTGCAGGTTCTGGACGCGGATGTCGCTGATCTGCCCTATGAGCTCCTCGCGTTGGAACCAGTCCCACTCGTGCGCAGCCATGAAGCGCGGGCGGCGGGCCGGGGCGCCGGGGCCGGGCGCGGGCGGCGGGCGGAGAGCCTGGCGGGCGAGGGCGCCGCGGAGCCGGAGCGGCGGCGGTGGCGGGCGGCGGCGGGCGGGGCGGGCGCGCGGTCGGGCCGCCCCCGCCGCGGGCGGGCAGCGGGCGGGCGCGGGGCGGCGGGTGCGGGGCGCCCGGCTGGCGCTCACTCCCCCATCCGGGGGCGGGGGCCCCGGGGGGCGAGGGGCGGGGCGGGACGGGACGGGGGGGAGGAGGAGGAGGGAGGCTGGGCTCGGGCCGGTTTCTCTTTTTCCCCCCCCCGGGGTGTTTGTTGGGTGGATTGTTGGGTTGCAAACCCGCGGTGATGAGGCGCGGGGTCCCGGCCCCCAGATTGTGATGTCTCAGGGGGCGGTGGGCGGGGCGACGCCGGCCGGGGTGAGCCCGCGGGTCCCAGCGCGGGTCAGGGAGGGCACGCCCCGTCCCACCCAGCTCCCGGGGCCTCAGCGCACCCCTGTCCGGAGTACAAACCCTCGCAGACGCCCCCACCACCTCGGGTCCCCTGCCTCCGCACAATTCCGAGAAGCCACCTCTGCGGAAGACAGGGGCCCCGGGCCGAGGCCAGGCGCCCCTGTGGGCACCTGGGGGTAGCGGCGAGCACCTGGGTAGGGGGCGAACGAACGGAGAGATGGAGTCAGGGACAGTCTCTCCTCTGCCTCCAGACTGGGGAGCTCGAGCGAGAGGACCTCTTTCCCGGTTTGGAAACCTTTTCCTTGGGGAACCGGTCCGGAGATGACCCCAGATTCTGGGGAGGGAAGCAGCAGCCCAAGCCCCCACCCCCACCCCGGGCAGTCCCAGGCCCCTGAATCTCCAAGTGACCCTTTCTGGGGCTTTCCTGAAACTGAGTATGGGCCTTCTGGGTGTGTGGGGGCGTGTGTGTGTGTGTGTGTGTGTGTGTGTGTGTTGGGGGGGCGGTTCTTCACTGTTTCTTTTAACTCTTGAGAGTTGCAGGATCTTATCTTGTTTGGGGCTGGCTACTACATCAGACAAAGTTAACTGGTTTCCCGAACACAAAAAGTGAGGTCCTGGGATCTTGGAATTTACCCAAGGCTGAAGAATGAGTTAGGGACATGAGATCCAAGCCCTTGGCTCAGTACTTTGACCCTTTTCCTGAGTGTTGGGACAGGCTCCCCTGCCCGGCTCCACACAAAATGGCTTATATGTGGGGTAGTTCAAAAAATAAAAAATAAAAAATGGCGGGCAGGTCTCCCTGAGCATTTAAATACAGGTGGAGTTGTGTTCCTCATTGCCATGTTCATGCTACTGAACCACTAGAAACTCAAGACTGGCTACTTCCTCGGTAATAACTATGTGGCCCCTACTGGTGAACAGACCCTGTGCCCCTAAGATGAGTGAATCTAGGCTCAGACTCAGATTCCTGGAGGGGAGGGGGGACATGACAACCAAGAAACCAAATAATACACATGGAAATGATTTCCAGAACAGAGAAAATGCACTGGGTAGGTGGCAGAGATGGGGAAGGGGTCCAGGGAGATCTCAGGAGGACTGACCTTGGAGCTGAACCCGAAGAATGAAGGGAGCCCCCACCAGGAAAGCGACCTGGGCAGGTCCGTGGACACAGGCCCCCGGGTGGCGTCCTGTGTGCCACCGGATTCTAGACGCCAGGGGCATAATCAGGGACGGGGCACTGCAGCCCAGTGAGCTGACCATAACAATAGGGAAGTTTCACCAGAGGATAAACAGGAATATAATGTCAAGGTACAAGCTCTGCATTGCTTTTTCTTTCACTTGTTCTGTTTACCAAGTTTCTCACCACGAGCAAGTATTTTTATAATCAGGCAGAAAACCAACAAGTTCTCCTTTAACATCTCAAGACTTTGTATTTCCAGGCTCTCCTCATCTGCGGGTCGAGATGCCCAATGGAGGCCAGTGGAGCCAACGGGGGGCTCCTAGGTGCCTGGGTGCAGGCCTTGCAGGCCCTCGAGGCCGGCGCTGCCTTCTCCTTGACTGGGTCTGAAAGCGCCTGTTCATTTCACACTCGGGGGAGCAGGGCCGCTTCTGTGTCCTCCGGAGCTGGGTGCCAGGAGCCAGGCATCACTTGGTTTTGTCCCATCTGCTAGCCATCTCCCATTTTTATGCTTCAATTTCTTTTCCATAATTGCTGTGGAGATGGGAGTGAGGCCGAAAATCATTTTCTTTACAAAGCAAAGAGCCAAGAAAATCAGCTTCCTTCTCCATCGAGAGGCGGGTCTCAGGGAGCAGGTGGCTTTAGACAAGGTGGTACAGATGTGGGGGGCAGGGATGGGCCCTTCTTTGGGACACAAAGACGACCATCCTGTGAATGGAAGGCTGATCACTGGAGGATTGTTGTGGGGGCAGTAACAACGCCCTGGCAGAGAGGGGCCTGAGCACCAACCGTGTACTAAATGTCGGTGCAGAGAAATTCTTTGTACCAAGGCGTAGCGAATTTCAGGTGGTTTTCAAGATGGAGTAGGAACCTGAGTTGGCACAAAGCATAAGGCTAGCCCCTAACAGGTACCCGAATATTCACTGAGCTAATGTGTCAGTATCACTCCTCTTTCCTTCATTCTCCCTGAACTCTGGCCCTCCTGGACTGGTCCCTGTGTCACCTCCTTGCCCATCAATCCTGGTTTTATGGTTTTCTAACAAGGATGTGGAAAATATAGGTCTGGCCACAGCCCATTCACCTCTAGGCCTCTACTCATTCTGTTCCCTTTGAAATGCCCTTCCCCCTCCCTTCCCTTCCCCTGCACTTCCCCTTCACCCAGCACACCACCGCTAACTCGTGTTCATCCCAAGAGGACCTCCTCAAAAACCCCTAAGCCCAGCTGAGTGTCCATCTTCTACAAGTCCCATAATATTCAGTACAAGCTCATGATACCCCATGAGCCCTGTCTTAACACGTTACATTATAATTGGGTTTACTTCCGCCGAAGCTGAAGTACTCGAGAACATGGCTATCTCATGACTTTGTCTATCTGAGCACTAGCACAGTGCCTGGCACAGAGAGAGTTCTCAATATTGAGTGGGTGGATGGTTGAAGAGTTCATTATAGGCCTGAACTCACAAAGCAAGGACCCAAATGACAAATGGTTGATCCCCATATCCTGGGCTCAAGTGAACTTCTGGAGTGGCCATCAAAGCAATGTTCACATACTGGCAATGGGCAAAGCTGGGCCCCAGGCAAAGACCACACTGTACCTTCTTTGGGTGTATACAGCCTCCTGGTTCTGGAAGTCCAGCGGGGAAAGAAGGGCATGTGACTTCCATGGGGGTTTTTAGGCTGTTTACCCTCTTGCCTGAATTAACAGTACTATTTTTCTTTCACACTTTTATTTTGGGGAAGGAAAAGTACTCTGCCTGAAGGCTTGGCTTCCTGGGAGTTTCCAGAAACTGATTTTCTAGAAGTTGCCCAATTCCACTAGAATCTGTGCTATTGTTTAAAAACTGACTTCTGCCAAGCGAAAGGACGTGGCATCAGAGAATCTCGAAGAATCCCTGATGGGACCTCAGAGATCAAGTCCAACATCCCTCCCTATGTAGGGACTTCTAAAACATCTGGCCCAGTTATCTTCTTGCCTCTGTTTATGGGGACTTCATGCAGATGATCTGGACAGAAGGTTCACATGTCTGCATCCCAGACCCCCTTGGGGAAAGAATAAAGACAACTGAGATAACCCCAGTGTCCCCACCAGCCCCCTGCAGGAGAGTGGTGTGATGAGGGTCGCAGCCAGTGGGAAGCTGCCTTCTCCGGTCATTGTCACGATCCCGTATTTGTGTGTGACACTTGAGGCTTGAATAGCCCTTCCGCCGGTGTCAGCCAGTCTTCCTAGTAACGTCATGAGGCCAACAAAGCAGGCTCATTTTTTGGTGGGGCTTAAAGCTGTTCAGATCCCTGCCCAAGGTCACAGAGTAAAGCAAAAGGAGACTCTGAACTGTCCCTCTGCCCGCCCATGTCCATCCCAAGTACAGCTGGACTTACGCTGTGGACAGAACACACAGCAGTTTGGTATTAGTCATATGTACTTCTGTATTGTCGCGTTTATTTGACATTTAAAAAGAAGACTTAGCTCATCAGCATGTAAAAACTGTTGAGGAGGGCGCCTGGGTGGCTCAGTCTGTTAAGCCTCTGCCTTCGGCTCAGGTCATGATCTTGGGGTCCAGGGATCGAGCCCCGCCTCGGGCTTCCTGCTTGGCGGAAAGCCTGCTTCTCCCTCTACTATCCACTCATGCTCTCTCTCTCACTCGCTACCTGTCTCTCTCCCTCTCAGATAAATAAACAAAATTTTGAAAAAAAAACCACAAAGTGTTGGGAAGTCCAGCTAGGAGGCTGTAGTGGATCCCAGCTAGACTCACCGATGATGATTCTTCACAAAGCCCCAGACCACTTCCTGGGCTGGGGCGGGCGGGGTCTACATTATGATGTCACAAGGCCGCCCTGTAGCATGAACAGCGCCAGCCTCATTGATGCACTCAATAAACATTGACTGAATATCTACCCTGGCCCTGCGCCAGGACCCAACCGTGGACAAGACCCAGAATCTGCCTGCGAGCGGTGGAGGGATCCCCGCTCAGGGGTTTGGACTTGGTCCTAAGAGGAGCCTTTGGAGGACTCTCACGGCTCAGCTGTTGTGGTGTGGAGGGAGGATCAGAGGTGTGGGACAGGAGCTCAGGGAACAGTCTCAGTGAGGCAGTGAGCTGGCCGTGGCCATGGAGGCAGCTGTTCAGATGGTGGAGGTGACACCATCTGGCACCCACCTGACAATGGCCCAGAACAGCACAGCGCGTCTGTGCGCAGGACACGTAGTAGGTGCTCAGTAAGGGTTAGCAGTGTGTGTGAGTGAACAAATTATATTGAAACTCCACCAAGCAGTAATTCTTAAAAATTTTGGAGCCCTGGTTCCCCTAAAGAAGGTCTCCCCTGTGCCTTAGGAATGCCAGGTGTCTACCCATCTGCTGATCTTTTCCTGCTAAATATTCCCCACTGATTGCTCCCTGGCCCCAGGGAATCCTGCAGTACATGACACAAAGGCTGGTGGCAGAGAGAGATCCTGAGAAATGGGAAGAATCAGGCTCAAGCAAAAAGGAGGGAAGGTGTCTGGGGTGGTGGATAGTAGGCAGACAGTAATGGCCTGAGCTATGTGACCTCAGGCAAGCTCTGAACCTCTCTGGGCCTCTGATTTCATCTGTAAGATGGGGCCCAGAGTCCCTATCTGGATTGTTGTGAGAACCAAGATACAGGTATAGAGAAGAGATGCTTCAGTAAGATTTTTGGTAAGATTCTTCAGTAAGATTCAGGTCATTTCTATGGCATAAATTGAACCGCACTCAAGAGGAAAAATTGCCCCTGAACTTGGGAGAGTACCTACAATATAAAATATTAATGTGTTCTCTGGGATTTTATTAAATTTTTTGATATGTGTAGGTGTTGATGGGTGGTTAAAAAAAAAAACCTGCTTCCCTAAGTAGACAGCACCGGATGTCCCAATTTCCACAAATAAAACCCTTCATTTCTTCCAGGTTTGAATAGTCAAAGGCTGCTTCCCTGGAGACAGTACTGCTAATTTTTTTTTTTTTTTTTGAGGCACTAGAACACTATTTAAGGACAGTAGGCTTTCCAGTAAAGCAAAGGAACGTGTGAGATGTTGGCCATGTGAAATTGTGGGGAGAGGGGAGATGTTATGCACAGAGCAAAAACATCCCATATTGTTGTTTCCAACAGTACTGCAGAAATATATATAAGTTTTAACATTTTGGAATCCAAAGCAAACTTTGTTGATGATAATCCCAAGAAGGAGGATTTAAAAGCCAAAGCTTGGTGCAACTAAGATCCCTGAGACCAGCCCCTCGTGCCTGTGTTCCCAGCACAAGCAAGTGGATCTCAACAATACTGTGTATCTCCTCCCCACTGTGCAGCTAACAGTTGCTGAGAGTTGTGTCAAGGGCTTGGCATTATCTATTTTAATCCCACAATCCTTTGAAGGTGGTCCTATCAGCCTCTTTATTGATGGAAACTAACGATAAAAAAGTTCAGTAATATCCCCAAGGTCACACAGGTCATAGGTTAACAGGGAAGGGACTTGACCGCAGATATTAGGCAGAAATTAAGTCTGATCTTTCTGCTCCATGTCAGCTAATGCTGACCTTTTGGAACTACCCCAGGTCACTAAGTGGAACTGTTCATGTTAGAGATTCACTGTAAAAAAAAAAAAAAAAGAAAAAGAAAAAAAGAAGTACAGCCAATTGGTGGCCTTAAGGAAACAAGACCACTAGGAACATGTTTTTCCTAGTAGGTCAGGAACAAAAATACACTCTCCTTTGGCTTATGCAGGGATGATTCTTAGGTTTAGGTGAAATGCTGGCAGGCATTTCCACTTCCGACCCCTGTGCAGCTCAAATGGCAACTTAACTTTGTAAAGATCCCTCAGTGTGGCTCTGCTGGAAAGGTATTTCAGGCTATGCAAATGGATTTGGACATGCAGATTCCAAAGGACAAAGGGCAAAAGTCTTACCCAAGCCAGCAGCACGTCCTGTCAATTTTACGAGCTCTTCCCAAATCCGTGCTTGTAGCTAGCGTCCGATGTTCACTTTCCTATGTCTATAGTGCTCGGCAAGGTCTCATTTCTCCCCTAAAGCAATCCTGCCCTGTGCCATCCACCTGTTCCTTTCACTTCCTTGAAAGAACTGCTCTATATGCAAGCTTCGTGGCCCAGCAGCTCCATTGCTGGTCTATACTGAACACAAATGCGTACAAACTGCTCAAATATGTGTCCCAAAGCATTCATAGCAGGTTTCCTCTGAGTAGCTAAAATAACCCAAGCGTCGACCAGGAGGAGAATGGATAAATAACGGAATTCATCAATAAGGATAAAAGAACAACATGGATGAGTCTCGGAACCATCACGTGGAAAAGAAGCCAAGCACAGAAGAATGTGTCCTATAGGATTCTACGGGTAAAAAGTTCAAGAACAATCTATGAAGTTCAAAACCTTTCCTCTCCGTGGTGATACAAGTCAGGGTAGTGGTCAGCCTGGGAGGGAGGGGGTCCTGGGAAAGGGCAGAAGGGGGTCCTCTGGGAGGCTGCTCATGTCTGGTTACACGGTATTTACTCATTACATGGACAGCCCAATTTGTACAAAATAAAAGCACAGTTTTGCCTCCTGCCAAAGACACACGCTCTTTGATGCACCTGGAATTCTCCACCTTCCCTTAGCCTTTCCTGGCTTTCGTGGTGAATTCCTGCCCATTGTTCAGATCTAGCTCAGATCTTCTTTCATTGGGGGATCCTTTTCCTCTTGTATCATTCGGCCTTGGCTGTGTAACAAACCACCCAGAAACATAGCGACTTATAGCAACAGTCATGAACCAGTTGCAGACTCTCTGGTTGCCAGACTTGGGGGGAAGGGTCTTGTGTGAGTCTCAACTGGGCCTGCTTAGTCTCTGCACTTGGCCAGGCCTGATGGCTCTAGGATGGACTCCCATGTGTCCCAGCGGGTCCAGTGTTGGTGGAAGGCCCCTCAAACCCGCATGTGGCCTCTCCAGTGGCCTAGGTGGCCTTGTCACATCATGGGCTCAGGTTTCCAAGGCCCATCAAAGAGGGCCAGCCTCAATGCCCAAGGTCGTCTTAAGCCTCTGCTAGTGTCACATTTGCTAATGTCCATTGGCCAAGGTGAGTACAAAGCTAAGCCCAGATTCAGGAGCTAAAGCAAGGAGCTCCACCTCTGGATAGGAGGAATTCTTCTGGCTATGTCTTCTAAACATTCCAACCACTGCTGTCCTTCCCATCTCCTCCCAGAGAACAACCTCCCTGTTACCCCTCCCTGAGATTCCCTCCACACACTCAGCCCCCGTAACTGACTATTTGTAGAGTGGGTAGTTCATTATCTTCCTCCCTCACTTCCCTATAACTCTGCGCACAAGGACTGGGGCATACAGTCCATGTCCAGAACAGTGGCTGGGACATGATGGGTACTGATAAATATTTGATGAAGAAAGTCAAAAGAAGAGAAGAAAAAAGAGACAGGGAGCAGGGAGGAAGCAAAAGAAGGAAGGTGGGAGAAGTCCTAGAGAAATGGAGGCACTTCTTTGGAAGAGGACAGACTGGGCCATCTCTGGGAGGCTAGGTACCCACATATTCTCCACCCCCCCGAAATTCACTATTCCTCTTTTAGCTTTTGAATCTTAGCTCCCCCTGTTCCTCCCATGGGGCTGCCCTCCCACCTTCCCCCTCCTGCATCCCCAGGCCTTGGATCCTCCCGTGGGCAGCTCAAAGTCCACCCGTCCCACTCCATCAAACTCCCCCCCCCCTTCAATGCTCTCCTCCTGGATATCTGCATGGCCCAAGGGGTCCCTGGCATTCAATGCCCACAGTGTCATGAACACCTTCCTTCACAATTTCAACTGAACATCCCGCCATCCTGGTGAGAAATCTGGGATGGGTATACTGATATTTCCATTAAGGGGATGAGAATGGGAATGGCTTTGGGGAGGGGGTGTGTGTAATGGGAGCTGAAAGAGGGCTTGGAGCTGGGGGGCCAGGGCACGAGTTGTTTGCCTTCATGGATGCTAGAGCTGGAGGATCTGTGGTTCTGACCTCTGGGCAACAGCAGATAGAGGGGAGCCAAGGGGACTCGTCTCCTGGCTGGCCACGGGGCTGTCCTGGATTGATGGGGCCCCGGGGCAGACCTACGCTTCCAGGGCGATGCTCCTGTGGGCAGCGCGCGGCCACAGTTTCCAAGGAAGGTCAGACAAGCCCGGCCCACTGGCTCAGAGAAGAGACGAGCCGGTTCTCAAGGGGCAAAGGGACTTCCAATCCTGTGCAGCAAATTAGGGCAGCCTGGGGCTCCCAGGGGAGGCCAGCATCCTTTCTGTCACAGGCTGTCCTTCCTTACTGCCTTCCCAGCCCCCTCCCCACCTCCACACTCAGCTTCCAGCCGGGTCTGTGTCCAACCCAAGGGGATGGGACTAGTTACTGACAAGCCAGTTCCGGAGGCCCAGGAGGGAAGGGGAGTTGACTGAGACACAACCCCGCATAAGCCTTTGTCACAGGTCCGTGACCATCTTTAGAAGGACACTTCGGTAGAAACTGCTGCATGAGTGTGGGTGCGCTAGTTAACTTTAACCTACACCCCTGAGGCTAGTGTTTGAAGTTACATGATGGTGACTCCCACTCCACAGCACAGAGAGCTTCAAATATGGCTTTGCTAAATGGGCACCAAAGGGTTTGGCTAATTAGCATAGGAGATGCAGCGAATGCTTTCTCTTTGGTAAAAGGAGCCCTGTGCAGGAAATGTGGTCCGAGACCAAGGCCACACGAGCCCTTCCTCTCTCTGTGAGCCAAGTTCAAGGATATGGGAGCCCCGGGGCCTCGCACCTCATACCACAGCTCCAATGGGGCCCTCGTCACCACTAGACCACTAGAAACCTGAGGACCCTGTCTTTACGGGAGGTCCTGCCTTCATGAGGGGTCCTCATTTTGGAAAAGTGTTGTCCTCGCCTTAGAGCAACATGGGTCTTCAGGGTGCTAACCGGATGCCCCGAAGAACAGCGAGTGGTCCTTGCTGCGAGCCTACTACATGGTAGGGACATCTTTTATGCCATTCGTGTATTACCTTGTTGGAAATTTACCACGGTCAGTGGATAAATCAACTGTGGTCTACCCATACAATAGAACAGTATTCAGCAGAAAGAAAAAAAGGAAAAGGAAAACGGTATCAAGCCATAAAAAGCCACGGGGGAAACTTAAGTCTGGAAAGGCTGCGTTCTGTACCTTTCAACCGTGTAACATTCTAGAAAAGGCAAAACCACGTAGAAGATAAAAAGATGAGCAGCTGCTGGGGGCTCGTGGTGTGGAGGGATGAACAGCGGAGCACTGGGGATGGTCAGGACAGTGACGTCATTCCGTTTGCCCTCTTGGTTTCAGCTCAGGTGGTGACCTCAGGCTGGTGACCTGAGTCCTGAGATGGAGTCCTATGTCGGGCTCCGCGCCAAGCAGACTCTGCTTGGGATTCTCTTGCACTGCCCCTCCTGCTTATGCTCTCTCTCTCTCTCCTCTCTCAGAATAAATAAATAAATCTTAAAAAAAAAAAAAAAGATTCCACTCAGACCTCACCACCTGTACAGAGACAGTAAACCTGGACAACCTCTACCCTTGGTGGCAGACCACCCTAGGGACCATCCTCACTTGGCCTCACTTTGCTGTGTGACCTTGAACAAGTGACTCAGCTTCTCTGAAACCTCAGTTTCCCTCATCTGCGCAGTAGGACGACCAAGTTTCCCTCCTGGCTGGTGTACAGGTTAGAGAAAACGCACACCAGGCACCAGATATAGCTTCTGCCACGTTGAAGGAGTTTGAAAACCGGTACGTATTTTCAGGGATCTCTTCCTGATCAGTAACACAGGACCCTGCATGCTCATAGCTCCATACCTGGAATGTCCTTGTGTGTCGACCTGCAATTTTAAGAAGCCCCAGTTATGCTCTCACCAGCCTTGGCCTTTCCCTATTAGCACCTTTCACAAGCAGGTATTACTTTCTTGCTTCTGTTCGTTCTCTCCCCTCACCCCTGTTGCTGCACTCTGAGGCACGGCTCCCTAAGGGCAGGGATCTGGTCCATCCTGCTCATCACAGGATTTCAATGCATAGAATGTTGCCCTATGCTTGGGAAGCCCCCCATTGAAACTGGTTGGGGAAAATGAGAACTCCTGATCTGGACTTACTTCTCAGTCTCCGCCCCTGACCCTGCCCCCAGCTTGGCTCCATGGCCAAGGGTGTAGACTGAAGAATGACTGTAGAATGAATCTTCTTTTAAAAAAAAAAAAAAAAAAAGATGTTATTTATTTATTTGACAGACAGAAATCACAAATAGGCAGAGAGGCAGGCAGGGAGGGAGGGGGAGGTAGGCTCCCTGCCGAACAGAGAGCCAGATGTGGGGCCCAATCCCAGGACCCCGGGATCATGACCCGAGCCGAAGGCAGAGGCTTTAACCCACTGAGCCACCCAGGTGTCCCTAGAATGAATCTTCTTATCGATGCCTTGTTTTTTGCTCTGTAAGCTATAATAGTATAACCAATGCATCAGATCAATTTGCACGAAGCTTTCCATGGAACTGAATCAAGACTAATGGGCACCGCATGACCTTTCTCCTTCTCCATCCCTTGCTTGCTGGAAGCCCATCCAGTCTATCCCCAGCCTCAGGGAATCTTTGGCAAAGAGGCTGGGCAGAGACTCTGCAGCCCAAGGGAACTGGGCCTTCTTTCAAATGCCCAACTTCTCTGCTTTTACAAGTTGCAATTTGCATGTACCTGATTTGCTGGGTTGCTGGACATGCACACTGGCGTGGAAGAGCACACAGGAGAAGATGGCGCAGGGAGGGATGATCATGTTTCACAGAGTTTCTAGGTGAGACCTCAGTACCAGAAAAATCTGTGACCCCACTCCTGACCCACAGCCTTGTATAAACAAGTGGGCTCTACTTGCCACCCAATAGCTTTGTCGGGGCGATCCGCTGTCCTGGGAGGTGACAGAGGCCAGCTCCTCAGTAGAAAAGGCTGGCCCCCTCCCACATATCCGTGCCTAATTTGGGAAGGAAAGGAATGCAGACACTCTGAGAAAAGTGACCTCTCCAGTTAGGGCATGTGGCCAGGCTTTGGTAACACGTCTCCATTAAAATTGGTGTTCCTCTTAATCAGCAGTGATGGGGGGATTGCTTCTTAAATGCTGCTAAATATAGCGATGGGTCCCAGGTGAGAAGGTAGAGTTCTTGCTAATTCTCTGGCGGGATATTTCGAAGCCGGAAAGGGCTTCTGGCTGCCCCTACCTGTGAGGAGGGCCTGTTTCCTGACGTTGGTTGACATGCATTTGGAAACTAAGAATTGTCTGCACGTTGCCTATAATTTCCTATTCATTTTTCATGTCCTCCTGCCCCCAGAACCATTATTTCTTAAGAAGAGCAAAAATTAAAGCTTCATACCTCTCAAGAAGAGTGAGGGGGTGGCTGTATGCCAGCATCTGGTACCTCACTCACCCCAAAAATGACTTCAAGTGAATCTACGTAATACTCTTCCAGGGGCAAACCTGCAGAGCTCAGGGGCCCTAAAACTCATTGAGGGATTCCAGAGGGAATGCAGCATCCCTGGTGGGAGGCTGTGAATCAGACTACTCATTTTGGATGTGTTGCACAGACCTCAAACGTGACTGTCATTGCGACTTTGCAGTCGCATAGACCAGAACCAGACTCCGCAGTGCCCACCGCTAACAAGCTCTCCCGCTTCTCCGAGGCTCAGCTCCCACCAGAAAATGGGCTGGCTGTGGGATTAAACAAGACTGGATGCCTGTATGGCCTGCCCCTTTTCCCGGTGGAGGAAACACCTTCCGGACCCCCAGGAGCAGCCACGAACATCTAGCCCTTCGCCAGTTCCCACTGCGTGACTGTGCAACTGACACGAGGGACGGTCTTGGCCAGGCGGGATGCCCTTGGGCTGTAAGAGGAGCAGCCGCTGGGTGCCGGGTCAGCATGGAATCAGCCCATCTTCACCGCAGATGGATATCATTATTTCCATTTTATGGATGAGGAAACTGAGCCCTCAGAAAGGGCAATGGGGTAGAAATGTGTTCATTTTTCCTGTCCAACGCTGATTCCTGCTCCTTCTGATAGTAGAGCCCTGACTTCCTTGAGGGCAATTGCCTCCTCCTCCTGATGGGCTGGATGGTGGGATTCTCAATCGAGGGGCCCACATCCTCTGGCCCAGGAGTGGGTCTAGGACCCAGCTGTGCCCCTCAGAGGCTCTGTCTCTGCTCTCTGGAGTTTCGATCTCCTGCACAGGGACAAAAGCACTAAAGATGGCTGAGGCTGAGGAAGAGGTGGGGGGAGTGTGCAAGGAGCCCCCCTCCCTTGTCGGTTCCTGCAGCCTAACTGCCCCTTTTACCCCATTGTCACCCCCAGAGTGGGTGACACTTATCCTTATCCTACTCTCAGAGTCTGGTCCTTCACTTTCCTTTCCATTCGAGGCCTTCCCAGGCCTGCCCTTTTCTGCACCAGTGGGCCAGATTCGGGCAGCCTCGTGGCCGTGGAGCTGGCTGGGGGCTCAGGTGTGGGAGTAGAGCTCTGAAGGTTGTCCCGTGAAGCTCGAGAGCCTCTCGAGCCACGAGCACGGGGTGGTCACTCACCTTCTTCAGCCGTATTTAATGGGATGTCTTTAACGCTCCTGTCAAGCAAACTAGGCTGTTCTTCAAACCCCCGGTTCACCAGGCATTGTCACAGGCAAGAGCGGAGACCTTCCTCAGCTGGGTTTCCTCATTCTCCTTACTCGGGGTGTGGCATTGACTCAGCCCTGACCTTCTGGGAGAGAACTACTCCCTCACCTCCTGCCTGCAAGGACCTGACGCCATCCAGAATATAGCAGGGACCAGCCTGGTTTGCAGTCCAGCCCCTGCCCTCTGCCAGCCACCCCCCCCCCGGGCAAGTCGCCCCCATGCCCTCATCCGCAGCGAGCACTGGGCCGGGCCAGGGCTAGGGGCAGAGGTGTCATACTCACGCTCTCCCTGAACTCACTTCCTGTGTGACACAGGACAATGTGCTGAAGACCGTGTCAGGTTCCTCATCTGCAGAAAGTGGGATTAACACCCTCTTCCTACAGCCTGGGGCAGGAAGGGGGTGCTCCGTGGCCTGGAGCCTGTTGGCGTGGCCACTATCCTGTCTCCCGCACCCATTCCTTTGTAGGTCGATGGATCTGAACTCCAGACATCTGGTCACCCAGCCGCCCAGCGTAGCTCAAGGCCACAGCAGCTAGCCTGGAGCACTCCCCATACCAGCCCGAGCCCACGCCTCCAACTGTGAGCACCAGCTATGGCCCGCCTGCTTCTCCCGGCCAACCTCCTCCAGTGGAAACTTGGAATTCTAGACCCTCACCTTCCCAGACTCCTCTGTGGCCATCAGTGGCCACATGCCCGCCCTGAGACGACAGTAGCAGTGTCTCACTGGCCCCTAAAGAAGGGTAACGTGCTGTGGATAAAGTCCCTCTCCTCCCACCTGTGGGCATCGTGACTGTGACCCCAATGGTGGGCAGAGCAGAGGCAGAGGCTGGCGGTGGGATGGGGGGGCAGTGCAGTCACTTGGAAGCACCCCGCGCTTGGCATCTAGAGCTCTGGGGTCACTCTCCTAACAATTAATGAAATAAACAAAATCAATTTTATCTTTGAACTTGTGTTTTGTAAGTGAAGTCCAATGGAGCCTTCGCTCACCCGTGGTCTTGCCTCCTGCTGCCTTTTCCCCACCTCTCAGGAAGGGCCTCGGCAGGCAGCCCCCCACCTCCTGACGCTCAGGGCCGCAGCCTGGTCACCGTGTGTCAGTCCCGCAGTCACCGGGAGAGGGGCCCAGCAGCCAGCGGCCCCCCCATTGGCTGCGGGGTGGGATACCCCCGGTCCCCTGCATAACATTAAGTAGCAAATAAAAGCACTGTGAAGGGTCAAGAAAGAGACAGTAGAAAAAAAGAAAAGGTTTTATATTCCAGTACTTTTCCCATCACTTTTATCCACCTTTTTAAACCACGGGCCCTTTGTTTTCAGTACACTGGACCTTTCGGACTGTGTCGCTGGCCCTGGTTGAGAGGACAGGATGGCGCGGTGACAGGAACAGAGGGGAGAGAGAAACTGGATTCTCTATTAGTTGGGCTGTTAAACCTGACCAGACCTGGAAGAGCCCTCCACAGCTGCTGGCCGAGCTAATTCTCTTCATTGTTTAAGCCATTGTCAGGTGACATCTTGTTATTTGCTCCCCGAAGCATCCTAACGTGGTGTCGTTTTATTTTTTACTTTTTTTTACTATTTATTTATAATTTAGTTTTAGAAACATGAATATAATAAATAAATATAAATATATAAATAAAAATAAATAAATAAATATAAAATATAATTTTCTTTACTATTTTTTACTTATGATGCTTTAGGGCCCCCGCCGAGCAGCCGAGTGACGGCCGTGTCCCCACGCACATGGCCAAGCAGCAGTTAGCCTTGGACTTTTTATAAACAGCAATAGTAATGTCATGACTCATTTCCAAGTGCCGTCTTCTACGATTCTGATGTCAGGATTGCTTTCCTCACTTTGCAGATGTGGACTGTGAGGCTCAAAGAGGTTAAGCAATTTGTTTAAGGTCACACATCTCCTAAGCATTGGAGGCAGAGATGAGATCTGGATCTCACAGCTAGAAAGACAATGTCTTTCCACCCCGTGTCAGTCTCTCTCGAAGGGGTCACTCGTTCCTTCTCGACTTCCTCCTATCGTCCCTGGAACCTGCTAGAATTCTTCTATGTGCCCCATGTGGCTCTGGGGGCCACTCTCTGGCTGCCCGTCTTCCTTAGGACTCTGTTCCCAAAGTTGCTTGGACAAGAGGACAGTGTGTGGACCTCAGACACGAGGAGGGCTCTGGGGTTTGGCTCAGGGTCCTGCATCCTGTCTTTGCTTTGTTCTTGTGCCCAAAGGAGGCCTCCGGCTGGCTCGTCATAGAGCTGTGCTCGGGAGCCGGAGGGCAGAGGGCTGATGCCCGCCTCTCTGCCAAGCACAGCCGTAGCCGGTGTGAGAGAGCCCAGAGCCCACAGGTCTTCTCCTTACAGGTCTCCAGAGCTCACCTTCTCTCCCCACATACTTTTCCAGGACCCCTGCTTCCTCTTTGCCCAGAGAACATTCCCAGACTCCCCTTTGGCCTGTCTCCTGGCCAGTAATCCGCGCTGAAGCTTGGTCGTGGTCCATGGAAACCCTTGGAATTCCAGCCGCCTTCCCACCAGCCCTGTGGGACGCTCTCACCCCTGCCATCAGGAATGAGCCGCTGGGGCAGACTGGGGGAAGCCGGGCAGCCCTGAATGGTAACAGTCCTAAGTGCAGCCAATTTTCGGTAATTGGCGGCATTTGCCGGGGCATTCCTGCCTGTCGCAGCTGCTCCTTTGTGCCGGCTTTGATCTCCACCCGTCTCTGCAAGAGACAAAATGCTGTTGTCATCTCCAATTACTGCAAGGGGCAGCACGGCCTTGACCTTGCCACCGCATGTCCCCAGCTAGCACAAGGCAGCAGCCACAGAGGGAGGCTGGGCGGTAGGTGAGGGGAGTCCGCAGCTCCCTTCCTGGAAGCCCAGCTGACATGATGTGCGACAGTGGGACTCCAGGGCAGAGGGAGGGGGTGGGGGGGCGGCAGGGCGTGAAATGTGCCAACAAACAATGAAGAGCGCAGGTTCCCAAGCACTTCTGTGCCAAGCACATTTCTTCTCTCTAAAGCTCTCAGCGTGGCCTCTGCTGGGACATATAATTATCCCCATTTTATAGAGGAGGATGCTGAGGTTCAGAGAAAAGCCGTGGCTCGTGGGTGTGGGGTGGGGAGGGGTCCACCCCAGATCTGCCAAGCTCTGGTCAGAGATCTTTCCACACCGCCCAGCTTCTGGGCGGCTTCAAGCTCCCTCTTCTCCACCAGGCTCGGCGCTCCCTGAGGACAGAAATCGGGTTTCATTCGAATTCGTGCCTCCCCCAGCTTCCCGTACAGAGCAGGCCACGGTGCAAACGCCCGGCCTCGTGGAGACGACGTGGGGATGAGTCCCTTGTCTTCTTTTTTCTCTTCCATGTACTTCTCAGAGATGTCATCCAGGCTCCTGACTTTCAGATATCACGCATAGCCTGACCCCTCCCACAATCGGTCGCACACATCCAGCTGCCCATGTCCCGTCTCCACTGGGTGTCGAAGTGACGCCTCCAATTCGCTACGTCCCAAACTGACATCCTCGGCTTCCTCCCAAACTGTCTCCTCCTGGGGTCTCCCAGAACTTCGTATTTGGGTTCTCTGGGACATCCTGTCAGTGCTACCTTTAAAAAAAAAATTCCACGATCCAATGACTTCACCCCACCTTCCCCGCCACCATCACCTCTCCTGGAGATTACCGCAGTTTCGTCCTCACTAATCTCCTGCCGTCTGTCCCTTGCTCCCCCACTGCTCTGCAGGCTCAGCCCAGCAGCTGGATGGATCCTGCAAACCCTTAATTCAGATAATGTTGCTTTTCTGCTCCAGTCATCCAGCTGCTTCTCACTGCCCCATGGGGAGATGCACTGGGGTCATTGACATAATGCCCGGCATCAGTGGAAGGATAGAGGCCCATAGTGTGGGCCATGGAAGCACAGCATAGGGGGATCGATGCTGACTAAAGTGTAGGAAGGCTTCCAGGAGGAGGTGTCATAGGTTGCTAAGCTTCAAACCCTGAAACCACCTAGGGTGCCGTCATGGACTTGAGACCGGCAGAGCACTGCCTGCAGGCAGCACGCCAGTGAGTGTCCCCGAAGGCTGATCCCCTCAAAGAGTCTAACCCAGCTTCTGGGCATGCATAGCTTCCCGCTGCCAAATCTCTCCCGTGCTCCTTCCGGTGCGCTGGTGCTGGGCAGGTTCTTAGGGCTCAACATCCTTGCTCCCTTTCTGAAACATATTCCAGCGGGGTAGACAGACAAGTGGCAAGTTGGCAAATGAGAAGGCTCTTGGGGAGCACGGAGAGAGTGTTATTATTGAGTATGTAAAAATAAGTACCTGCATCGGCTTCGTCCCAATCCGCCGGTGCAAGCTCAGAAGATGCAAATCATTCGTAATATTGGCTGGAACTAACAAAGCTCCACCTCTAATGGCAAGAAACCCAAATCAGGAGCAGCTCAGCTCTAACCACCGTCGGCTTTCTGGGGCTCTGAGTCCCATGCGTGGGATGTGACAATACCACTTCTTCCTGTGCAGTCCTGCAAGGTACAGACTGCTGCTGACGTTTCCCAGGCCCAGGGAGAGGGAAGCCACTTGCTCAGTGTCCTAGCCAGCTAAGAGCAGTCCCAAGACTCACACCAGATCTGCTTCTCACTCGAGTGCCTGCTTTCAGCCACGACACCAGGCCACCAACCTGGGAGGCTTGTAGAGCCGCAAACAGAACACAGGTGGATTTAATTCTCCCAGGACTGACCCTCTAGGTGTTCTAGGTGAGTGAGCACCCAACTGAGCTGAAGGGCTCGTTCCCTGGCTTTGTCCTGCTCTCGTGCCTCCCGCAACCCCGCCGCCTGCTGCTGCCACCCCGGCTGCCGGGCACACACCCAGAGACCTTTGCACTGCAGTTGGAAAAGGTATTTAACAAGAAACTTTCTGAATCTTTCTTTCTCTCTTGCCAGAGGCTTTTGCATACATAATTCTGCAAATTCTGCTGTGCTAGTTCCTTGTAGAAGGCAAAGCAATTTTTATTCCCTTTCCTCCTTCTATTTCAATTCCCTCTAAATATTTCTGTGGCCACTTCCTCCTTCCTTTTTTTTTTTTTTATAATGATCTATCTTCCTAACTATGTCTGCACCTGTATTTATAGTTGTATGTAGGTGCTCTGCTCCTGCCTTTATTTCAGCATTTCAGGAGGAGGCAGGGATCGAAAATTCCAAGCAAGAGCTGTCTGTTTGTCCACCTAGATAACCCCTCAAATTATGCACAACCAGCGGGTCAGAGTCAACGAGATGTTCCCCCGTAATCAAATTCCAGACTCAGGAGAGTGTGGTGGGACTCAGTGTGCTGACGGTGCTGTGGGGGTCCACTGTGGCCCTGGGGCCCCCTCTCTTGCAGGAGCACTGGGTGATGTGGTGGAAACCATATGGGCTTCAGCATCAGCAGTCTTGGGATTCAAATATGGCTCTGCCAGTTCCTTGGGCAAACTTCTGAGCTGCCTTGGCTGCTGTTTCCTTGGTAAATAGTGATGAGGCTGATGTTTCCCTGGCCTGACTTTTGGAGGATTGATGGCATAATGCCCTCAATGGGCAGAGTGCAGAATCGGACACAGAGTTGGCCCTTGGCCCCCTTTGGGGACTGCAGGGAGACTCTGGGAACATCAGGTGTGGGGGTGGCATTTGGCAGATGCCCAGTGCCTTGCCGATGGGTTGCTGCTTCCTGCCTGGGGCATGTTCTTCTGCAACAAAGCCCCAGAAAGTCCTCCCCAGGGATGAGGTGAGCAAGTATGCTCTTATGGGCCCCGCTGACTCACACCTAAGCACCATCACGATGGAGAAGTTTTCCCAGGGGCTGGAGTGATGGCTTGTAGATTTTGCAAATTCTTTGCTTCTGTTCATTTTTCCCTCCACCAGCCCAGTGGCTGGTCACTTTGTGTTTCTGGGTTAGCCCCACCTGGGTAAGCAGGGGAAAGGATACTACATTTGAGTCGATCTTTTCCTCCATGTGCCAGCAATGCTGTGTGTGGAGACGAGGGCAAGGACACAGCAAGTATTTACTGAGTTCCTTATTATTGCCAGACCCTGTGCTAGACACCGGAGATCCAGTGATGAGAAGATGAGGACCCTGCTCTCGTGGGCCTTATATTCTCTTAGGGAAGGCGGCTCGAACAAATGCATACGTAGTTAATAAAATGTTGGTGGCAATAAGAACTATGAAAATATAAAGTAGGGCAAGGGGATAAAGCAGAATGAGAGGATCAGTGTGGCTCTGTGTGTAGAGTGGCTAGACAAGGACTCTTTGAAGAAGGGACATTGGAACTGAGAAGAGAATGAGGATGTGAACCATGTGAGTATTTGGGGGGAAAGAGTATCTGGCTGAAGGTGATGATCTGGAGATGATGAATTGGTCCGCTAGTGCCACAGTAATGCCGTGTAACAAACATCCCCAAACTCAGTGGTTTGAGAAAACAGTTCCTTATTCTTGATGAGGCCTCTGCAGATCCATCAGTGGTGGGATGATCTAGGGTGGCCTCATCCAGGCTTGGTTAAAAGCTGCAACTGTGTGTCTCTCATCCTCTTCAGATCAGCACGCTAGGGAGGACGGGTTCTCAGCTTGGAGGCGGGAGAAAATAGGACAAGCAGAAAGAGGGGGGCTCTCTAAGAGCTTAGGCTTGGATCTACCACACTGGGCTTCTACTCATACTTCATGGATGTTGAAAGCACATCACGTGGTCAAGCTTAACACCACTGGGCAGAGAAATAGACCTTATCTCTAGTGGGTGCACCAGCAAAGTACAGAGAGGGAAGGGTAAAAAACTGGGAACAGTGGTGCTATTGACTACAGATGGGAGCCAGCTTTGTGTGTTTGAGGATCAGCCATAGGCCAGTGTGGCTAGAATGAATGAAAAGCAGAGAGGTAGGATTTGAGGTCAATGACTCAGGTAGGGCCATTTCATATATGACCTTGATAAGAATGTGGACTAATGAGTGTGATGAGAAGCCACCAGGGGGCTAGTTATCTTTATTTTAATTTTAATCAAAGTATATTGCATACTGTAAAGTACACAAAAATTAAATATACACATCAGCGATAAATGTTTACATAGTGAAAGTTGAGTTTTGCCTATTTTGAATTCTATATAAATGGAATGAGACAGTATACATTTTTTGTGTGTGTCTTCTTTTGATCCAACTTGTCTCCAAGAGTCACCCATAGCCTTCCATGTAGAAATTTGGTTCCTTTTTTCCACATCACTATGTAGTATTCCATTATACTATATCTTAACTATCCATTCTATTATTAATGGACATTTGAGTAGTTTCTAGTTTGGGCTATGAATAAAAATCTTGCTAATAATATTTTTGTCCATGTTTTTTGACACACATAGGTAAGCATTTCTGTTAGATACATACCTAGAAATATGTATATATATGTATTCATTAGATGTATGTATAGTCTACTTTATAGATATGGCCAAAAAACATGATTATTAGACATATGTACTACAAGGGTCTCCCGCTATGTGGCTTGCCTTTTGTCACCTTTTAAAGTGTCTTTCGGTTACCAAGAATTCTTGATTTTAATAAAACCCAATTTATCAGTCGTTTCCTTTGTAGTTAGTGTTCTTTGTATTCAATTAAAGAAATCTTTGCTGACCCCAAAATCATAAAGATATTCCTCTATGCTTCCTTTGCATGCTTTATTGTATTATTTTTAACATTTAATAACTCATATTGAAAATATTTAATGAACTCACACAAATCAATTAGAAAAAGACAAACTTGTTTTTGAAATTTTTAAAAAAGATTTTACTTTTAAGTAAACTGTGCACCCAACGTGGGGCTCAACCTCAAAACCCTGAGATCAAAAGTCACATGCTCTATCCACGGAAGCAGCCAGGTGCCCCCAGGGGAAACCTATTTTTTCAAATGGGTAAAATTATTGAATAGGATCTTCATAAAAGAGGACATCCAAATGGCCAATAAGCACATGAAAAGGGGTTCAACATCATTAGTCATCGGGGAAATGCAAATTCAAACTCCTTGAGATTCCACCACCCACTTGCCAGAGTGGCTAAAATGAAACAGAACAGAAAACAACAAGTGTTGGTAAGGATGTGTAGTGACTCCTGGAAGGAGTGCATATTAAATACAACCTTTTTTGAAAACTCCCAGATGGTTTCTACTGATGCTGAACATACGGACATCCTGTCAATATACATATCAGATGGACCTGAGTTGGAGCGTCATCCCACAGATTTGTTCAGGACCTGAAATTTAGGGAAAGAACAAGAATTCATTCCAGATTGGTGGAGACTGGAAATACATGAACACAGAATCCAAGTCGGTTGCTTCTCATAACCGGACTCCATTACGACAATTCTGTTTCTTGCTTTATTGCATTGGCTAGGACATCATCTGAGAAGAAGGATATGAGCGGCGTGATACGATTTGTTGCTTTGAAAAATGACTCAGGTGGCTATGAATAACAAATGGGGCAGAGTTTGGCAGTAATGGGCGAGTCAGGAGACTGTTGCTCATCCAGGGAAGAGATGACAGTGACATGGACGAGGGCAGGTGCAGAGAGAAGAGAAGTACTCAGAATTCAGAGACACGTCAAAGGGACTGCCAATACGATTTGCCAATGGGAGGCAAGAATGATGATGCTAGGTTGTTGGCTTGAACATCTGGATGAACAATTGTGTCATTTACTGAGATGGGTGAGGCCAGGGGACTGGGACAGGCTTCTGTCCAGTGAGGTGAGTCGTGGGAATCAAGAGTCTGAAGTTTGAGACATTCAAGAGAAGGGTGGGGTGTCAAATAGGCTGTTGGGTTTGTGAATCTGAAGCTCGAGAGAGAGGACAGGGCTATAGATAGGTATTTTAGAGGCATCAGGGTCAAGGCATATTCAATGCTATGAGAATGGACAGGTCACTGATGAAGGGATTGTAGGAGGAGATGGGGAAAGTTGAGGAGAGAGGAGACCAGAGGAAGGCAGGATCTGGAAAGAGCAGTCTGCTCAGTAGGAGGAAAACATGGTGGCTCAGAAAGTATGTGAAGAAAGTATTTCAAAATGGGGGAAATTGTGATCAATCATGTCAAATGCTGCCAAGAAGATGATGAAAGTTGACCATTGGATTTGGCAAACCAGACGTCCAATGACTATTGACTCCAAGTGAGACTGGATAAATGGCATCCTCCATAAACTGTCAAGGGCAGGACTTGGTCAGGGTCAGACAGTGTTCATGATCAGTTACCAGCACCCCACAGGGAATAGGTGCCTCACACCTCTTGAATCGCAGGAATGGCCCCAGTGAAATGAGAAGGAACCACTGTTGCTCAAAGTACTGATTTTAATGGCCTCAGAAACTTGAGGTTGGTCAGGGTCCAGGCCACTAAGGTGATTGGCTACGAAGACCTGAAGTGACCCACATTCTTGCTACCACTCACTGGTCTTTATTTTTAGGTGAATATGGAAGAAAAACCTACATTTTTAAAAATGCAAAACAAATTAGATTTTTTTTTAAAATGCAGAACAAATCCCCAACTTCATTTTAGCTTCAAGACCTCATTGAAATCGAAGGTGGGAGCTTAGGGCAAGATTCACTGAGGAGGAGTTCACTCCCTCTACTAGCGTGTTGATTGGTTGGTTGGTTGGTTGTTTGGTTGGTTTGTTGGTTTTTTGATCTTTTGATTCATTCATTCATTCACTTATGACTTATTTATTCAACAATCCTTGCTGAAGACAGGCATGCTAGAGCTATGTAAATGCATAAGACCTAGTTCAAAGTCATGTTGGGGAGGTAGGGCATACAGCAAATAAAGCCCATGCAGTAGGTGGGATTAGTGCTAGTTCAGAAGCAGGATAGTTGCTGTGGGGAGCACCAGAATAAGAGAGGGGTCAGCTTCATCTGGACAGGTGGAAACCACCCACCAGTGAGGCCAGCGGCTGCCTGGGGCGTGAAGCAATCGGTCAAGTCCCCGAGACTGGGAGTGGGACAGCGAAGTATCCAGGGGGGCTGAAGCAGGGAACTGCAAGACGTTTGCAGAGCTTAGACCATAAATGGAGAGAAGACTTGCAAGAGCTGAGCCTGGACAAGTAACGATAGTAATTACTATTAGTAACAATAGCTCCAGGTAACAGTTATGTAGTTAGCTGAATAGCAACATTTATTGCGTGGTTGTGGTGTGCCAGGCACTTCTCAATGGAGGGAACATTGTATCCTGCAGTGTTTAGACAGAGCTATTTTATGTTCCTTTTCTATCGAGAAGGACTGAGCTATTTTATATTCCTTCTCTATCCAGGCCCTGAGATGATGGCTTCAATGCACAAACTCCCACATTCTAGAGTGGGTACCGGACCTCCTTCGCGGAACTTGCCAAGGAGGTAGCCCACAACTGATCTCAGGACCTCTGTCTTCTCTGCCCCGGACCACAAAAGAGAGGCCAGAAGATGGGGGGCATCCTTCAGTGGAGGAGTCCCTGTAGGTGAGCCCTTCCCCAACCCCACCCTTCATCCCTCCTCCAACCAGGGACATGTGGCGGGGTGGGGGGGGGGGCATCTGGGTGGTGCTTTTCTCTCCAGCTCTGGTTGGGAGGGACTTCAAGGAAGCAAGGCTCAGAGAGCCTGTCATGTGTCTACCTCAGCCCCAGAGACACAGCGGACTGGCCTATGACTCACTTTTAAGAAGTCTCAAGGGCTTTGAGAGGCTGCCTGAGTGGATTTGGCAGCGTAGGAGGGGACAGCACAATGGTCCTCGGGTTGAAAGTGGGACAGAGGGTGCAGAAGCGTTCTCCGCAGACTGCGAGGCTTCTAGCTCTTTGCTTCCTGGCTGAGGAAGAGGCTTTAACTCTGAATGAAGTGAGGAGTTTTGATCATCGTATTGAAGGAACACAGTACTTATTAAAATGAGACAGGAGGCCACTGTGATTACTATTATTATTGGGGGTATTGTCCCAGAGGGAGCAGATCAGCCAGGATGACTGCCTAAGATTTCATGGGGCAGAAACTAGCCCCAAAGAGCAGGTTTGGACGAGGCTGTGGAAGGCAGGCTGGAGTCGGCTTCATAGTCTCACCTTTATGGCCTGCGATGGGATAGGGGCAGGCCTGACTCCGTTGTCCAGTGAGGTCCATCCTATTATTCTTAGTAGTCTACAATGAGGAAACTGAGGCACAGGGCTGAGGCACAGGTTTTGAAAGGGCAGATTAGAGGCGAGGGGAAGCTTGTGGCAGCTCTGGAAATCCAGTATAGGACAGGTGGATGGGTCTCCCTGCCAGTGGAGGAGGATGTAAGAGCTGTTCCCTGTTCCCAGGACAAGCAGGCTGTCTTCCTTGATGCCACCTGGAGTGGCTTGGGAGGGAGGAGGAGGGTGGAGATCTGGGCTGGAGATAGTTAAGCCCCCCACCCAGAGCTGCCTCTGGGGCTGCCCCTGGGTGAGACCCAAGGCAGTGCAACAGTCCTGGGGTAGATCTGTATGTAGACCTTGCACTTGAGATGGAAATCCCAGGTGGAATTCAGGAGCTGCCAAAGGTCCAAAATCTACCCCAGAGTGGGGCTGGAGAGTAGACAGATTGTAGAAAGATGCCCAGACTTTTGCTTCTGAAAAGAAGGAAGTTTCATGCAGGTGGGGAGAAAAACCTGGGGGAGATGACACAGTGAGAAAACCCTGGCCCAGAACAGTGACTCGGCACCATTTCATGTGGTGCAAGCTACCTTCCAGTTCCTTCTCCGTCTGGTTGTATTACCCTGGCAGATACCACTCTAGCCTTTGGAAACCTTTCAGATGTTGACACAGGTTTGGGGAGCAACCCAAACCATCCCCAGAAGCTCACCACCCTCAAAGGTTGTTTTGGGCCCCTTTACAGCAGAAGGGAATAACCCCACCCCCACCACGCCTGCTTGCCTTTGACTCCAGGAAGCGACTTACAGATTTCAAACAATAGCTCTTATTTGTTTAACATTTTACTGGCCCCACCTTGTTCCAGGGATATTTACAAGTGTCCATTACAAAGCAAAAATGCCCCAGCTAGGTCTTCAGCACCCACAAGAGTTTTGCACATCACCTCTGTTACTGGTAGGAACAAGGGAAGCCTGTGCAGCCCAGGGTGGGGAGGACAAAGACTTGGATAGATCTGTAGTCCTAGCCGCGTGATTACTGTGGGCCCTTGGGTGAGTCACTGTGTCTTCCGTGAAATGGGCATGCAATTTGTACCTCAGGGTCATAGATGATGGCTGTGAAAACCAAGTGAGCTAAGAAGTAGGGCTTCCCAAGTGGCCAAGTACGTGCACAGGCAAAGGCATATTCTTTTAAATCTATAAGTATCTCCTACTCCTTTTGATGTTTTACTGTGGTTCTTGGGTGGGTGTGAGTGGATTCTGCATTGTCCATGGGTGTAGGACCAGAGCCCTGTAGGGAAGTGTTCTCAGGACCCTCGTGGCTGGAATTTCTGGTCCCCCAGCCAGTTCAGAGGAGGTGGCTGGGTCAGCATAAGCCACACCCAGGGCAGATCTGAATGACGTGGCTTTGTACCAGGAGTTGGAACCAGTGAGCACCCTGAGGGGAGGTCCAGACTCATGCAGCTGGTAAGGGGCAGAGCTGGGATTTCAAACCTCCCCACCTTCGTACCCTGGCCCCTTCCCCTACCTCCCTTCTTCCAGCATCAACAGCACCCTCCTCCCAGTCCCTGTGCAAGGGATGAAGCCACAGCTGGTGAAGCACATGATGCAATCCAGAGCTTCTTGTTCAAGAATCAGCCTCTAGGGGTCCTTATTTCCCAGACAGCTGACATTCCTTTTCAAACCTTGACCATTTTTTAGGGTTTGTTTTTGTTTTTGTGTTGTTAAAAAGCTTTCTAAATCATAGTACGCATGTCCCTACCACTTCATTAGAGTACAGACAACCCTCGAGTTTGTAATAAACTTGATTTCCAATGCAAAGATACTGCCATGAAGTAACATCAAGAAACTCTGATTTTTCCATAGAAACAGTGTCATTATGATGGGCTGTGTTCTTCACCAAGGATCCAAGGCCCGATTTTAATAAGAGTGAACACAAATGATTAAATTTAATTTATCATTCATCAATATAATTAGTTGTTATGACCCTAATACCTTAGTACAGTGCCCTGACACCTAGTAGGTGCTCAGTAAAGCTTTGCTGAATCAATAAAAGAATGAATATATACTAGGTAACAAAAAGCTATAAAATAAAACATAGCAACTGATAACAAATTTAATTACTATGTTTCCCAGGAGAGGGGCCAGGTGCCAGGGAAACCTGAGATACAAGATACACAGGGGTTGGAAAATTATCTGGAGCTGGAGAGAAAAGTAGCTCTATCTGAGAGCAGGACTAAATAATTTCAGATGTTTCTATTTCTTCTTGAGTCAACTTTAGTAGGATGCGCTTTCCAAGTAATCTGTCTGTTTCATCCAAGTTGTCAAATGTATCACCATAAAGTTATTCATTATGATTCACTGAAACTTTGTAGCATGTGCAGCAGTGCTCCCTCTTTCATTCCTGGTATTGGTAAGCTGCATTGGGTTTTTTCCCCCTATCTATTCTTCGTCAGTCTAGCTAGAGATTTGTATGTGTTAGTCATCATTTCAAGGAAACAACTTTTGACCCTGCTGATATTTACTGTTGTCTGTTTGCTTTTGGTTTCATTGATTTCTATGCATCTTTGTAATGAACAAATTGTTCAAATTCAGTCTGCTCTTTTTTTTTTCCCTAGCTTTTAACATGAAAGCTTAGGTCACAGACTTTAAAACTTTATTCTTTTTATAATATAGACATTTAAAGGTAAACATGTTCCCATAAGAAGTGTTTTAGCTGCATCCAACATATTTCACTAAATTATCTTTTCATCATGATTCAGATTGAAATATTGTCTAATTTCCTTGGTGACTCATGGGTAGAAGTGCTGAAGAAAATATAAAAATGTTAAAGAAAGAAGGATCAGTAATGTTGCCATTCAGATCCATACTGTAGCCTGAGGTAAAAGGAAAGATCAGAAATACTGATCCCACTATTATGTAAAGTTTTGGTGTTTTGTTCCTCAGGGATTTTTTTTGGCATTAATTTTCATTTTTTAAAAATTTAATTTTGGGGGGATGCCTGGGTGGCTCAGTCGGTTGAGTGGCTGCCTTTGGCTCAGGTCATGATCCCAGTATCCTGGAATCAATTCCCATATCAGACTCCTTGCTCCACGGGGAGCCTGCTTCTCCCTCTGCCTCTGCCTGCCTCTCTGCCCGACTGTGTTCTCCCGTCTTTCACTCTAAAAAATAAGTAAATAAATAAAATTTTAAAAATTAAACAATTTTTTAAAAAGGCAATTTATTTCCTTAAAATATTACTTATTATGATGACAGGGTTTGTTTGTGAACTTTTACATGTTGTACCTAAGGTGACTATCTCACTTGCCTTATCCTAATCCTGGTCCTGGTTCTATCAGTTATTGATGGAGTGATTGTCAAAATCTCCAACTGTGATTGTGAATGTGCTTATTTCTCCCTTTAATTCTGTGAATTTTTGCTTTACTTGCTTTGAAGCTTTATTTTTAAGGTTAGAGTTTAAGCATATATTTTTAAGACTATTATGGTTTTTGTGTTCGTTTTTTATTTCTTTAAGAGAGAGAGAGAGTGAGCAGGAGCTGGGGGAGGAGCAGGACCCTGAGATCATGATCTGAGCTGAAGGCAGACACTTAACCCAGTGAGCCACCCAGGTGCCCCTACTGCATTTTTTTTTTAAATGAATTGATCCTTTTCATTATGGAATCTTCCTCTTTTTCTCTGGAAATACACCTCGTCTTGAACTCTACTTTCTCTGATATGAGTATATCTACACCTTTTTATGCATATTTATGCTTCATATTTCATATTTCCATGTTATGCATTTTCCCCATCATTCGAATTTCATATCTGCTTTCTTCATTATGTTGAGACTTCTCGCCTGTCAACTGTGTAGAGTTGGGTCTTGCTTTAATTTTCTTACTGTTTACTCTTTGATCCAGTCCGACAACTGCTATCTGTCAACTGGGGTGTTAATTTTATGCATAAAGGACTTGATTTGGTCCAGTGCGGGTCTTCATTTTCTCCTTTTTCTTGTTTTTTTGTTTATTTTTTGGTCTTTTCCCTCTGTCTTTATTTCTCCTTTTGGGTTTTCTTTTGAGATAACAGAATATTTTTAGTGTTCCATTTTAGCATTTGTGTTACTTCTTAGTGGTTCCTTTAGGTATTACAACATGTACTCTGAACTTATCACAGTTCACCTTGAATTAGTATTATGCCCTTTCATGTAAAATACAAGCATTGCAATGGATGGCAGAAATCCATTTACTCTTGCCCTGTCCTCTGTGCTTTTCCTGTCATATATTTTACTGCTTCATAAGTTATAAACCCTACAATACACTTAAAACATTTTTGCTTTAAGTGCTTAAGTGTCTTTTAAAGAAATTAAGAAAAAAAATCATCATTATATTTACCGTCATACTTAACATTCCCAGTACTGTTCTTTCTTTCCATGAGATTCACATTTCCACCTGCGTCAGTTCCCTTTAGCCTGAAAAATTGCTTTTACTATTCCTTGTGGTGTGGATCTGCCAGCAGTGAATTCTCTCAGCTCTTGTTTATCTGAGGATGTCTTCATTTCCCTGTGTTTCTGAGGAAAACTTTTACTGGCTGCAGAATTCTAGGTTGACAGACACTTCCTTCACACTTGTAAAGCTGTAAATCCGTTGTCTTCTGTCATCCTGTTTCTACTGAGAAGGCAGCTGTCACTCCCGTTACTGTTGCCCTGTACTTAATGTATCTTTTTTTTTTTTTTAATTCTGGATGCTTCTAAGATTTTCTCTAAATTTCATTTTCAGACATTTTGCTTGTGATGTGGATTTCTTTATATTTTTTCCTGCTTGGGGTTTGTTGACCTTTCTGGGACTTGCAGTTTGTTGGAAATTTGAAAAGGAAAAAAAAAAATGTGGCCATTATTTGTCCTTGCATTTTTCTGTTCCCTTATCACTCTCTTCTTATGAGTATCTGGATGAACATGTGTTAAGCTGCTGGTTAGGTCCTACTTTATCCAGTTTGAATAATTTCTATTATGTTTTCTTCAAGTTCACTGACCATTTCTTCTCTTATGTCCAGTCTGCTTTAAGCCCATTCCATACATTTTTACAGCTTTATTGATGTGTAATTGACATATAATAAATTACACATATTTCACGTGTAAACTTTGAAAAATTTTGACATATGCAACCATCAAAAAACCATCACCATGATTAAGAAAATGAATTTACTTATTACCCCCCAAATTTTTTTGTGCTTCTTTGAAAGCCATTCCCATCTCTCACCCTCCATTCCCAGGTAGCCACTGACCTGCTTTCTGTAACAAAAATTAGCTTGCTTTCTCTAGAATTTTATATAATCAGAATGTACTTTTTTTTTCTGTCTGGATTCTTTCTTATGGCATAATGATTTTGCCTGCATCCATGGTGTTGCAGGGTATGTAATGCATCCTTTCCTATCGCTGAGTTGTATTCTGTTATACGGATGTGCCACAGTTTGTTTATCCACTCACCTATTAATGGACACGAGTTGTTTTCAGTTTTTGGCTATTGCAACAAAACAACCTGCTGTGAGCATTCATGTATTGACCTTTGTGTGGAAATAGACCTGCATTTCTTATAATATATAAATTCCATGGAGAGTGGCTGGATCATATATAGGTATGTGCTTAGCTTGAAACCACCAAAGTGTGTTCAAAAATGGTTGTATAATTTTATATCCCCACCAACAGAGCAGAGTTCCAGCTGCTCCACACCCTTGGCAATACTTGATACAGTCAGTCTTCTTAAAGGAATGAAGAGCATTCATGATAATGATATATGTGGGAAATGATAACATGTGGGTAAATACAAATTTTTCTGCTTTTAAAGAATCCCTTTAAAAGGGACTGTGGGGTGCCTGGCTTCAGTTGGTAGAGCATGCCACTATTGATCTCAGGGTCATGAGTTCAAGCCCCACGTTAGGCATGGAGCCTACTTAAAAAAAATAAAAAGATAATTGTTTAAAGTTATTATACTAAAAACATAGTATGCAGCTTATAACACATATCAAGGTTAAAAATGTCTGACACATTAACATACAAAGGCCTGGAGAGAGGACGTGGGAGTTCACTGATGGAAGGGTCTCACACAGTATGTGAAGTGATGTAATATCATGTGAAGGGAGCCTGTGATAATTAAAAATGTACATTATAATCCTAAAGCAACCACTAACACCAGCAGAGAACTATAGCTAAGAAACCAACAAAAGAGATAAGAGGGAATCATTAAAAAATATAATCTAAAAGGAGGCAGAAGAAGAGGAAAATGAAACAAAAAACAAACAGGACACTATCACTCAGCATGGTACACTTGACACTTGATGTCTGCAGAAATGTCACTCCCAGGTGGCAGAAAACACACTCCTTTCAAATGCACATAGAATGCACACCAAGGCAGACCACATTCTGGGCTGCAGACCAGGTCACCGTGCATGTCTAGGCATCCCAGGTACATAAACTGTGTTCTGTAGTGGGGGAATTAAATAGGAAATACCCAAAAGATATCTGGAAAATTCCACAATATCAGAAACACAATAACATACCTCTAACTATACTATAGACCAAGAGGAAATCAAAAGTAAAACCAGAAAGTTATTTGAACTGAATGAAAATTAAAATACGACAGATCAACGTTTGTTGATCTGATGCAGCTAAAGCAATGCTTAGGGGAAAATTTATAGCCCCAATTGCCACTAGAAAGGAGGAAAGTTCTGAAAGCAATGACCTAGGATCTCACCTGAAGAAACAAGAACAGGGAGAACAATTAAGCCCAAAGTCAGAAGCAAAGAAATAATGAAATAAATTAGAAATCAGTGATGTTGAAAACTGAAGAGGAGAGAGAATAAAATCAAGTACTTTTTCTTTGAGAAGAGCAATAAAATTATGTGTTTCCTATTTTTTTTCCCAAGAGTTGGATCATCTCCTGTTTTTGGTTTCTTTCCAGTGCTTTAATTTTTTAAAAAAATATTTGTTTATTTGAGAGAAAGAGCACATACTGGGTGAAGGGGCAGAGGGATAAGCAGTTTTCCCGCTGAGCTGGGAGCCAGAAGTGAGGCTCCATCCCAGGACCCTGGGATCATCATGTGAGCCAAAGGTAGATGCTTAACCCACTGAGCCACCCAAGTGCCCCCTTCGGGTGGTTTTTAAAAGTGTATTGTCAGGGGTGCCTCGGGGGCTCAGGTGGTTAAGCATCTGACTCTTGATTTCTACTCAGGTCGTGATCTCAGGGTCATGAAATTAAGTCCCTGCATCAGGCTCTGTGCTGGGTGTGGAGCCTGCTTAAGATTCTCTCTCTCCCTCTCCCTCCCCCTCAGCCCCTCCTCCCAGCTCATGCATGTGTGAACCCTCTCTCTTTCTCTCTCTAAATAAATAAATATGTATTGCCCAGAGATTTTAACTGTTATCATTAGGAGGGTTAGTCTGATTAAAACAAAACCCTGTGTACTGGAAACTTTTACCTCACTATTTGTCACTCTCCGTGTACCTCCCCATGGAGCTGACCCTCCCACTTATTTGCTATGTCTGTCTGTGAACCAGGAGATCAATCACACTTGTGAGAGTTGTGTAAAAGCAAGCGTCAGCAGTGAGCAAGGTCCTTGAGTCTCCCCTCCGGAGCCTCCTGTGCTGACTGCTTGGGAGGTTGTGTGACCCCGTGAAATGGAGATGGATCCCTGAGTCCGGTATGACTGCCCCTGGCACATAGTAGGTGCACAGCACAAATGACCTTCCTTCCCCATCCCCTTTCCCTCCTATCTGAAGTGCAGCTGTTAACTTAAGTTACCACCAGATAATTAAGTTAGGGTATTTCTAGGTATCAGTACATTCCAAGCCAATTTGCTTGTTCATTTTTCTTCAACTGTGTGTGTTTTAGTGAATATAAAGGCATCAGAGATTTATTCAGTATGGCAAACACTTAGCCTTTGCTTCTACTTTGTGTTATACACTTAGGACGAGCATCCAAGGGCATGTCAAACTGAAGCAGCGGGATCTTGTTGGGGGGTTGGTCAAGTCCAACCCTTTACTCCCAGGAGATCAGGGAAGGGTGGAGGCACCAGAGTCTAATGTCCTTTGTGGGCAGCTTCTGGGCAGGTGTGCAGATAAACACCTGCCTTGGGTAGCGTGTGGCCTCCAGCCAACTGAGCATTGTCCAGCTGTTTCTGCCCCCACAGCTGGTCGACTCAGCAAAAGAAACACCAGACCTCCCAGCTTCTGGCCTCAGAGCCAACTCCCCCTTGCACCTGTCTCCTTCACCACCTGCCCCTGAAAATTTAATTAAAATCAAGCAGGGCTACAGAGTCCCTGCTCCAGGAGTGTTTTTAGGAATGACCACAGGCCATGTTCAAAGTGTATAACATTCTCAAGGAGACAGGATGAGGGGGGGTAAAATTCTCCACACTCCAGAATCCAGGCTTAGAAACTCCATTGAGAAAAGAAGAGCTGGCTGGGAGGAGGAGAGGTCAAATTCTATGTGGCAGGTGACTCCGGAGCCTGGCACACTGCCCAGTCACTGCCCAGGCATTCCTTCACTTGTTCATTCATCCATTCGTGTATATTTAGTCTTTTGATTGTTTAATCATCAAACAAGAATTTCTTGGGCACCTACTATGTGCCAGCCATTGAGCAAGGTACTGGGGCTGCTAAGGTAAGTATGATAACTCAGATTTGCCTGCTCAGTACTCACTCCCCATTCCTTTGGGGACAGTCCCACCCAATGGTTATGGCTTTGGTGGGGCTGTCATCCAGGTGGGTCTCTCCTTCTGTGGTCCAAGAACTTCCCTCTGGAATTTGAATACTGAGCAGAGTGACATCAAGATGGAAGGTGGTTTGTTATCTAGAGCCCCTGCGAAGACCCTACCTAGGTCCCCAATACTTGGATCCATAGGGCTCCTCACTCTTTTCTGAATCCAGTGTTTTGATTTTTATAGGAATTCTTCAAGCTCTCCCAAATTCTCCAGATCAACTGTTTCTGCTTAAATAAACTGCTTAAATAAACCAGCATCCTAACAGTATTCCCTTCCCCCACGCCAGGATCTCAGTCTAGTGGGACAGACAAGCAACGAAATGATGTGGGTTCAAGATACTCTGGTTGTGATCACACTGGGAGCCCTGAGAGCCCAGAGGAGGGGCCCTGATTAATTTCTTTTTTTTTTTTTAAGAATTTATTTATTTATTTGACAGACAGATATCACAAGTAGGCAGAGAGTGAGGAAGAAGCAGGCTCCCTGCTGAACAGAGAGCCTGATACGGGGCTTGATCCCAGGACCCTGGGACCACAACCTGAGCCGAAGGCAGAGGCCTTAACCCACTGAGCCACCCAGGCGCCCCCCGATTAATTTCTTATCCCGGGTTCTCTTTAGCCAAAGAGCCTCGAAAGCTTGCCTGCAGGTGTTGCAGTTATCCATGGCTGTATGTAACAAGCCATCCACAGCTTTCAGCTTGAAACACGGATGCATCAGTATCTAGTGAGGTTTGGGATTTGTCTGTGCTTAGCTGGTGGGTTCCTGCTTCGGGTCTCCCATGCTGTTTGCATGTCAGAATTCAGCGGGGGCTGGAATTATCTGAAGACGGTCCCCTGCAAATGTTGAAGATGGCTCACATGGGATGATGGCATGCTTCGAGGGCAGCTAGAGCTTCAACAGGAACACCCCAACATGGGGTCTCACACAGACTTCTTATTGCATGGTGGCTGCTTTGGAGAGAGACCATTCCTGGATCAACCCAAGACGCCCCAGTTCATGGTGCATAGCTTCTTAGGGCGTAGCCCTAAAGGTCCCAGACTATCAGCAATGCCACTTTCTATGGGTCAGCAAGTCACTAAGACAGCCCAGACACAAAGAGAGGAATTAGACTCCCTGTCCCCAAGGGAGGGTGGACGTCACAGTCCAGAAGAGCCCATGGAGTGGAGATACTACCGTGGCTATCTTTGGACACTAGGATCTGTCTCATCAGACAGCCCCCCTAGAACATTCCTTGAGCCACTAATGTGCCCCAAATAGGCAGCAGATGCTTGGTGTCTGATCCTGAGTCCCTCCTAGATGTCAGACGTGACTCATTATTTTGGAAATACCAGTCCTCAGCATCTCCGGGCATCGTCACGAAGCTCTGTAACACTCTTGGACCAAACCTCTAAGTTCTAACTCTACACACTTGCTATACCCCCCTCTCCCAATATTGCTGTAAGGTAGGTTAAATTAAATAAATAAGATTGCTCATGCCATCCCCTGGCTGTGAGGTCTGCACTCAGCTCTGCAGGCGTCCATGCCCGAGTGGGCTTCCCCAGGTAATACTCATTGTCCCGACGGGAATGGGAAGGCCTGGGAGTTAAGGGAGATCTGGGCTTAGGGTGGGAGCTCCTCAAACGTTCACTGAATGAAAGAATGATGAATGAATTAGCAGATTAATTAATGAACAACCTGGCATTCTGTTCTGCGCAGTTTCCGGACCGTTGAAAATTCTATTGTGTCCCTTACTATTCTCGTCTTACTTACTTTCCTGCAGTTTAGATAGGGGGAATTCAGGTCTGCTTTAGGTTCAGGCTGCCAGGGGAGTGAGCAGGACTCACCTTCCCTGCTCCAGTACCAGCTGGTCACACACCCACCTCCTCCCTCCCTCCCCACCCCACTTCTGCCATCTTCCTTTCCCCACCCAACACAGCGAGGCTCTCCTGGCGTGCCCAGCAGAGCTGCGCTTATGCTAAGAACGTGGACTGGACGTGGCCACCGTCTCCTGAATGCGCCCTCATGTCTGTTTACACGGCTGTGACAACTTGAGACAGAGCGCATGCCTTTCTCTTGGCGTATCCCCCGTGACCCGAACTGCGGCCTGACCCACAGGACAGTGGCCAATAAATGTTTATTGGATGAATAAACAATTGCAGGAGTGTTCCGAGTGAACGACTCTGGAAAGCTCATGAGTGTTGTTCCAGTTCAGCGACAAGTGAATATTTGGCTTCATCTGGGGGTTCATTCCACCTTGGGTTCTTGGGTCATTTCAGTTCAGGGTCCCGTGGAGGAATGTGGGGCCGGGTCGCCCACCCCGAGTTCCGGGAGCAGTTACCCAGAATGGATGCCTCTCTCTGGGGCAGAGAGGTGCCCCGGGAGGGGAAGGCTTTCTTTTTGAATCCACCACGGCCCAGGCAGGGAGACATGGGACAAGCCCACAGCGAGGCAGAGGCTGTGCTGGAGGCAGGCTGCGGGCTCTGCACACACCCCCGCTCCCTGGCATGACCTTGATCGAGGACCCTCGCCAGGGGCTGCACTGGACTCAGACAATGCACAATGCGCACTGCTTTGGCCACAAGCGCTGCATTGGGCCTGCACTGCGGGTCCACAGGGCAGAGTCATGAGAGCTCTTTGTCCAGGGGCTCACGTGGGGGCTGCTCAGCCGCCCACACAAATATGCAGAGCCTTTCTAACCCTGGCTGTGGGGACCCCACCGGTCACCCTAGAGCTAGAACTGGACTCTCAAAGGAGGACGAGGGCTGGGGAGAGGGGACAGACCCCGGGCCAGGCCGCCGCTGGGGAAGAACCATGTCTGGGGATCTCCTTCCATGCAGAGGCTCTGCGCACACAGGGCGCATAGGTCTTGAAACCTGTTCCCAGGCTGTAATTTGAGGCTCAGAGGGGTCCAAGAGCTTGGCCAAGGCCACAGGAAGGCAGTGATCCTGAGGAGAATTACAAGGCCCCCAAACAGCTGGAACACAACAATTGTGACCCCAAGAGCAATGATGTTAGGAATCACGGAACAATATTTGTTTCAGAAAACAAGGTTGCCTGTATTTCTGATGGGACCTTTGCAAGAGGCAAGCCAGGTAGGGGCAAGAATGAGGGCTTGGATCCCGGCACTGTTTCCTATAGCTGTGTGACCCTGGACAGGTTGTCTAACCTCCCTGTGCTTGGTTTATCACAGTACCTACCTCCTAAGCTTGCCCTGAGGATCAAGAGAGACAATGTGCGCCCAGCCCATACAGAGCCAGGCTCGTGGGCTCCTGGTATTGGTTTTGGCCTCGCTGTTGCCAGGTGGCCTGAGGACTCACACTGAGACCCCCAGATCTGTAACATCTGTGGGCCTCAGCAGAGCTGGGACAGCAGTTCCCCCCCTGGGTTTCAGTTTCCCCATCAGTGAAATGTTATGAGGCAGAGGCCTTGGGCGAGGACAGGCTTCTCGTGCTCAGCATGACTGACATTTGGGACCAGATAGTTCTTTGCCACAGGGGGCCCTCCTGTGCATTGTAGGTTGCTCAGCAACATCCCTGGCCTCCATCCAGAAGATCCCAGTAGCCCACCCCTCTGCCCCCGCCAGTCGCGACAACCAGAACTATGTCCAGATGTTGCCGGGTGTCCCCGGTGGCAGAAAGATGAGGTTATATGTTATATTCCTTGCCTATCAGAGCAGGTGAAGAGAGGGTTCTGTGTGCTCGGTGCTCTGCTGACGACTGCAGGGGGCATGACCCTGCCCGCGAGGACCTCATCTTCAGATCCGAAACATTCAGTAAGCATTCACATAAGAAGAAAATTCTGCAAGCCTTCACTGGTACCTTTTCCACGCCACATCTTGGATCCGGCCCCAAGATCCTGAGGTCCAAGGTGGGGCACGGTCACCCCCACCTTGAACCAAGAACCAAGAACCATCCGGGTTCTCCTAGCTCGGTGAATGCCTTCCTCTGTGCTTCCAGACATCCTCTCCCCCAGCCTCCCAACAACCCTTGGAGGTGATTTTTACAGATGGGGCTCGGTCAGGGATGGGGAAGGACTCATCCAAGGTCCTGCTTTGACTTCGAGCCGGCTAGCCTTGTTCCCGTGGCGGGTGGGGGTGGGGTGTGGAATCTAGATCCAGTTAAGGAAACTTAGGAGCCTAGGGCCAAGGCAGCCCCTGCTGGAACGACAGGGCCTGGGACACAGAGAACCCCAGCTCTGATGCTTACTGGCAGGGCGCCCTCTGTGCCTCGCTTCTCATATCTGTGCAAGAGAGATAATCACCCCGACCCACAGCGTCCCTGCAACGTGCTGCTGAGGTCACACAGAGCACGTGGAATGTAGTAGGTGCTCAGTAAACATCAGATGTAATGATTGCAGCTGTCGTCTCTAAGGGTGCAGAAGCGGTCATCGCAGGGGGAGGCCAAGGAGACTGGCCTGGGCAGCCTGCAGACTCCCGGAGCCTGCTGCGGGGCTGGCCTGGGCCTGGCCTGGGCCTGGGGCCACACTCACAGTGGCCTGTATTTGAGCTCTGCAGAGCCAACAGTACCCCCTACTGGATAGTCTGCAGAGTCAGGAGAGGGGCCCAGTGGCCTTGACAAGGCAGGGCTGGGGTGGGGGGGCCTGCAGGAGGGGCCCTGGGCCTGGCTGGCCTGACAGATCCTTCCCGCTAAGGAGCCTCTCGCGCGCTCACAAAGATCATCCTGACCCTCTCCCAGGTGAATCCTTCCCTGTGAGCCGGAGAAGCCCCGTCGTGCCAAGGACTGCCTCGCTTGGTTCAACCGAGTTCATTCCTTGCTTCTCCGACTGAACTATAGCATCTGTCCTCTGTGGGAACACACATAGAGGGAACTCTGGACAAATGAGCTGAGTTATTCCGGGAAACCCGGCCCTTGGCTTCCTGGCTGCAGGACAGTAAGGGGTGGTTCCACGCTGCACACGGAGCAGGGGCCCCCATGGTGGGCTGCCCCTCCGAGGAGCCGGGAAGAGCTCCACGCTCATGAACAGCCTTTTGTACTGCGAAGTTCTCCCATCTCAGACAGGGGCCGTCTTCATCTATCTATTCCAGCCAGTGTTTCATAAGCTTGCCACGGGGCAGATGGGAGCCTGGGCATCTGGGACACAGAGAAGCCTTGAGAAGGGTAAATACCCACCCAGGTAGAACTTCCCCTGGAAGTGATCCACCCCTCTAGTCCCCTGGTCATTCCCATAGGAAGAGAGGGTGGCAGTGGGGCTCTTTGTCTACTCACTGGGATGTCAGGATGGCCAGTTGGAAAGAAGCCGTGACTTCCCCTCGCATATTGAATGAAACGAGCAAATGTGATTCTCACTCTGGGAACCAGGCTTTATCACCCAAGCACGGCCAAACATACTTAGATGGGTATCCTGACCTAAGGAACGAGCTGCGTGTGATCCCTAGTTGTCCAAATTCAAGGGGTGGATCCATCAGACCTCAGCCTCTGTCTGCAATCAAGCAGGGAGGTGCTAAGTTGGCAGAAGAGGGGAAGGCAGGGGAGAGACCCGGTGGTCTCAAATGCCCTCGTCCCAGGTCTGCAGCGACTGGGACCCTGCCGGGGACATCGGATTGTTCCCTTGCTCTCTTGACACTTTTCCGCACCCTGTGTGTGTATAAATGGAAAGAGGGGCCATGAGCCGGAGGCTGGAACAGAGGGTGAAGAGATCGCCCCTCTCCGGCATGGTGACTCCTTGGTGTACACACTGGTTTCCTCCTCCCCTAGCCTCGAAAGGAGAGTTTCTGCCTCGTGGGCTCTTGGGAAGCTTCAAGGAGATGAAGAGCATTTGCTAAGGGTACCTCTCTGTGCTCTTCTTGATGACAGGAGGGGCTGCAGTCATAGTCCACTGATTCCCCAAAGGAGGTCCTGTCACTCTTGGGGCTTTGGGAGGTGAGACCAGCCAGGCTCCAAGTCGCTCCAGGTCCAGGAGGTTCCTGGAGGAACCGACGCTCTTGTCCTCTGTCCCCACTCAGGGGAGCAGGAGGGGGCTGCCCCGCACAGAGGAACCAGGTCTGCCCTCACCTGTGTACCACCTTTGCAACGCTTCCCTTGCAGGATTCTGGGAGACAGCTGAAGAGGACAAAGGGTGTCAAGCAAGTTTCCGGCACCAGTGGCTGTTCAACACGTGGCTCCTCTTTCCTTCCCTCCTTATTTCCCTCCTCTCTTCTGCCCTCAGACCCATTAGCTTTTAGTTTGCCTCAAGTGACATAAATAATAAATGACCTTTCCCCTTCCAGTGCTTATCAGTCCTTGGGCAGCCTGTTTTTAAAATAAATACATATCACTTGCCAATTTCTCATCCTTTCTCTTAAAACATTTTTATCGCCCCCCCCCAAATAATCTTAGAATTTCCCACGGGACTAAAGATCACATTCATTCCATCAAAAGGGGTATTCTCAAATGGAGTCGGGGGTGATTGCCCCCCGCCCCCGGAGACATTTCTTGTTGTCCCCACTGGAGAAGGGATGCTTTGGCATCGGATGGGTCAAGGCCAGGGATACTGCTGAGCGCCCTACAATGCACAGGGCAGCCTTCCAACAACACAGGATCTGGCCTCAAATGTCTGACCATCAGTGTCAAGGTTGAGAAGCCCCATTCTAAATCAGCAGCCATGAGGAACATGAGTATCTCCAAGGGAGGTGATGGCCTTGGCCAAGCCACCAGTGCTCAGGATCACCCCACTCCTGGGATGAGTCTGCCCCCACCAAGTCCAGAAACAGAATTCCTGAGCAAGCAAAGTCCTCTGCGTCCCTCCCTGAGCATTTCCAGAGCCTGGGGGCAGCAGGAACAGCTGGGCTGAGCTGCCAGAGGCCAGCTGCCAACTCGGCTTCTCGGCTCTCCTGCTGTGTGCCCCTGGGCTGCCCACTTAACGTCCTCAAGACCTACATAGGTCCACATCCATCAGTGGTTCCTCAATACTGCAGTGACTTGGGAAACCTAGAAGGGATTTTGATGGCACAGGGACCGTTGCTGTAACAGCAAACCACAACTTTTAGGTGGTGCATTTGTATTTCCTGCTATCCCTCCCAGAGAACAGAGGCCCCAAGCAACTAAGTTCATGTGGGGAGAAAAGGGAAAAAATCTTTTCCTTTTCTGTTTGCTTCCAAACATCTGGTGAAGTCAAGGAGATAGCCTCTGCTTCGTGCTGCTCTGTCTCTAACGCTTCCTTGACTTTCGCTGATCTCCCTCCTTAACCCAGAGTAGCCAGGTCCCAGGTTCAGAGCCATGGACCCGTGATCTCCCATCTGGCTGGGATTTAGTACCCTGGGCTTACGGTCCTTGGGTTCTTTGTTGTGGCTACCGTCCTTCATAGCAAGCACTGCTGTTTTCCCATGTTTAGTAGTGAAGTATAGCTTCCTTTTAACATGAAATTTAGTAAAGTAAACAAGTAGACTTGAGGATAAGTATTCAGTAAATAGCAGCATGGGCAGTACATGGAAGTGGCAGGTTTGTGACAGTGTTCAAGAATGCCTGGGGTTTGCATCTCTCTCTCTTTTTAAAAATAGCTTTTTATTTTAATTTCTAAGGAGGCACCATGCCCAACATGGGGAGTGAACTCACAAACCTGAGATCAAGAGTCATGTGTTCCACCAGGCGCCCCAAGAATGCCTGGGGTTTAGAGCTCAGTTCTTCAGCTTCCTCATAGGAAATGGGAAGAAAAGTCCAGCCCCTTGGGCAACTGGGTTGGGTTATAATCGAGCAGCACTGGGCAGGGGAAGGCACTGGTCCCTGGTCTACTATGCACCTGCAAGGTGCAACTGTCTGCAGCATGACCTTCTGCAAAGTCAGTCCGTTATCTCAGGATTTAGTGCCACACCTGCCTGCTTTTGCTCTCCTGCTTAAGCCATCATCCTGACCTGGGAATCAAAGGGCCTGTGTTCCAGCCCTGACTGGGGGGGTCAGTCCCAAGCAGGAGCAGGCAGGTATTATCCAAATGACAGTCCAAGGATCCTAAGATCATAGTGGGTAGATGGTAGAGGGCGAGAATGGGGGTGCGTGCCATGCTATGTGCATTCAAATGCAAACATCTGAAATACATTGTGAGCTGCTGACCAGCCAGACTTTCCCAGTAGGTGGCTGGTTTGAGACCCCTCAACTAAAGCATTTGTAGGGCCAGTTTGGGTAGACACCCAGCACCAGGTAAAGCCTCGCTTGGAGAAGCACGTCCATCCTTCATGTCCAGACTCAGGACCAGGCTAAGGGAGGGCTCCGGAAATGTTTGCTCCATTGAGCAGCAATGTAGCCAGGATGCCGCTGTGCCTCATCTGCATTTCCTCTTAGGGACTGGGAGTGTGTAACCTAAGACCATTTGCACAGGGAAAAAGTCTTTGTATTAGAAGATCTCTTCCTCTAGAGTCCAGAAGATGCAAATTACTTCTTTCCATTGTCCTCAAACAGATGTCTGGATGGGTGATAAGCTCTGAATGAAGGAGCTGGCGTATACTTCAATGTCAGAGGTAGAAAAAGGTGTGTGTCTTTAAACCATAGAAAACCCAGGATGGCAAGTGCTACCGCTGGGAGTGGGTGTCTGGGCTGAGATGGTGGGGAAGCCCAGATTCACACCTTCCCACGTGAACTTGGTTGCTTGGGGCCTCTATCCTCTGGGAAGGAGAGCAGGAAATACAAATTCACCGTTTCTATGTGTTACTTCTCTCTCTGCAAGCCCCTGCACACAAATCTGCAAGTTACATGCATTTAGGTCATAGCTGCACCTTAGACGGCAAACAACCTGTCTCTTACAAAGAATGACCAGCCACCTGTTAGGAGAATTTTGAGGAGTATCATACTAATAATATCATATCATATCATATCATATCATATCATATCATACCTATAATAATTATACAAACTATATAATATAAATATATAAATTATAACAAATATATAAATACAAGATTACATAAATACATAAATTACATAAATACATAAAAATAATTATTAATTTTTTTGCCTCATTCGCAAAAACCGCCTTCTGTAATCTCAAATGCCTTGTTCTACTCTAAATTTGAATACTTGTGCGCACATCGGGCTGCCAGATAAAATACAGGGCACTCACGACATTTCAATTTCAAAGAAACCGTGCATAACTTTAGCCTAAGTGACCCCAGGCAGTATTTGGGGATACTTATATCAAAAGAGTAAGACTAAATACTGAAATGCAAGTGTAACGGGGCATCCTCTCGGTGGACACGCAAATATCTCTGCGCGTGCACGTACACACCCGTGCTCAGAACCCGTGTCTTCAGGCGCGCCTGTGCGCATGTGCATCCGTGCGTGTCCACAGACACGCATGCGCCCTCGCACACAGGCGCATGCGCATCCTACTGGCCCTGCTTCTGTCGCTGGGCTTCGTTTGGTCCCCAGGGTGTCCTCAAAAGTTGTGTGGTTTTTTTTTTTTTTGTTTTTTGTTTTTTTAAGATTTTATTTATTTATCAGAGCGAGAGAGCAAGCACAGGCAGAGTGGCAGGCAGAGGCAGAGGGAGAAGCAGGCTCCCCGCCGAGCAAGGAGCCCGATGTGGGACTCGATCCCAGGACGCTGGGACATGACCTGAGCCGAAGGCAGCCGCTCAACCAACTGAGCCACCCAGGCGTCCCTCTCAAAAGGTTTTTTTCCCTGTTCTGGGGCCTGGAGCTGTTTCCCGAGGCCGGGCTCCACCCCAGTCTCCCCGAAAGCCGCCGTCGCTGGGCAGCCGTTGGGCATTTCCCCCCCGTTCCGCGGATTTTACGGCTCGGGCCTGGCTCGGGAGCGGAGCCCTGGGCCGGGCAGGCGGCTTCCCCGCGGGCTCAGCGGCCTCGGCCTCCCTCTCCCCGATGGCGGCTCCATTACCTTCTGGCCTACAGGCCGGCTGGCTGGGGGCTTTCTGGGATCAGGCCTCTTCCCTCGCGGCTCCCCGGCGGCTCATATCCTGGTTTATGGCCCCCGGGCAGCGCCGGGGGCCTGCAGCCTGGATGTTGGGAGATTTTTATTGGCGTCTCCAGCAAGATGAGGGCCGTGGGGGTCCTTCGGGCCTTCCGGAGCCGCTTTATTGGAGCCGGCCTTCCAGACGCGCGGGGGAGCAGCGGTTTCCAGGGGAATCTGGTTTCTCTGCTGGGCTCGCGCCCCTTTGCCTCTGTGTTTGGCTTGGCAGCGCCTGGCCTGGCCTGTTTTGATCCTCACCTCGTGCTGGGCTTTTGTGGCCTGTCTGTGGACGAGGTGGCGCGGGGCAGCCATTCCCCCGCAGCCACAGGGACACAGATGGAGCTTTGTGTCCACCTACCGCCGGCAGGTGGAAGGCGAAGGGCTCGAGCCCTTCCAGGGCTGAGGGGAAGTGCTCTGGAGTTTGAAGACATTAAGGCACAAATAAAAACCACTCCACCTCGTCTACACCTTGGGGACCCAAGTTCGCTGGTGAGAGAAGATCAAATGGCTGGGTCTCCATTGCCACCAGCTCCTCTGGGATCCGGAGTAGGGAAAAAGAGGCGGGCGGGATCAATATTCTCCCAGGAGATTTAAATTTAAAAAACTGCAGGGGGAGTTCAGTTCACTCTCCTCTCAGAAGGAGGGGACAGATGGCAGGGTTGTCGGGGGCGCTGAGGCAGGAAGGAAGTGCCCCGGGAGAATCTGCCATCCGGGCCCGCAGGGTCCTGTGTATCCTGTGGTCCTTTCTCCATTTGGTGAACCCCAAACCAAATGAACCACCATCCCCCTTTACATAAAAGATTCAAGGTCAGTGTTATAGACTGGATGGTGTTGCCCTGAACTCCGATGTTGAAGTCCTACCCCTCCCTGGACCTCAGAATGTGACGGTATTTGGAGACAGGGTCTTCAGACAGGTGATTGGGGGAGAACGAGGTCATATGGGGTGACCCTGACCCAGTCTGACTGGTGCCCTTCTAAGAAGAGAAGATTGGGACGTAGACCCACATACAGAAGAGGACTTGCAAGGACACAGGTGGAGAGGGATCTCGGAAGAAACCAGCCCCACTGTCCCCTTGATGTTGAGACTTCCAGGCTCCAGACTGTGAGGAGATAGATTTTTGTTGTTTAAGCCCCGAGTCTGTGGTGCTTTGTTACCGCAGCCCCAGCACGCAAGCGCAGTTAGCAACAGGAGGGAAGTGATCAGTAGAACTCGAATTAACTTATTTTTTTTTTTAAAGATTTTATTTATTTATTTGAGAGAGAGGCAGTGAGAGAGCATGAGCGAGGAGAAGGTCAGAGGGAGAAGCAGACTCCCCGTGGAGCTGGGAGCCTGATGCGGGACTCGATCCCGGGTCTCCGGGATCATGACCTAAGCCGAAGGCAGTCGTCCAACCAACTGAGCCACCCAGGCATCCTAACTTATTTTTTTTTTAAAGTAAGCTTCTTGCCCAGAATGGAGCCCAATGTGGGGCTTGAACTCACAATCCTGAGATCAAGACCTGAGCTGAGACCAAGATTCAGACACTTAATGGACTGAGCCATCCACGCATCCCTAATTTTATTTTTTGTTCTTGGTGGTACTTGAGGGGGCACCTGCTTAGCTGAGGGTGACGTGGAGACACTGGCCATCTGTGCTCATGTGTGTTCGTTTTACCTGTAAACAGTCCATGGGCAGCTCACCCTCACTGCCCTTTGCTCCTGCCATGTACTCTGTGGTTTGGGCTGCCCGAGAAGTGGACCCCGAGACCTGGGTGCAAGTGGCTTACAGGGAGGTGGTTCTGGGAAGCCTTTGTGGGGCGAGGAAGGACCTAAAGCCAAGGAAAAGTGAGCTACCCGGTGAGTTCCTGTTGTGAGCAATGGGCCCTCAGTCCTGCAGAGGACCCACTGGGACACTGTAGCACTGCTAAGAACTGTCCCTCCAAGGCCAGGAAACTGGGGTGTCTTCTCATCCAACCATCCCTCATTCATTGAGAGCTACCCTGGGCATTGACTTCAGTTGCAGGAGAAGGTGGCCAGGCCAGAGACACAGAAGATGGCCTTTGGAGGTGGGGGGAAGGGGGGCGAGCAGGAATGTCTCTCCAGGGTGGCCTTAGGGATGGGGGTGGCTCTGTTGTCTGCAGTCTCCGTTGAGGCTGTGAAGTTGTCCCAGGACCAGCCCCCTCTCAGGGGGAAAGCTTCCCCCTCCCTCCCTCCTGAATTTGTTGAGTAATTACTGTGTGGCGGATGCCAAGCACCTGCTTTGAGCCTAGCGACACGCCAGGGGATGCTAAGATGAGTAACTTGGGGTCTCTGGGTCTGAGCTGGTCACAGTCTCACATCAAGGGCTGGCTCTGCCTCGCTTCCTTTGCAAATGCTGACCATCCCAGGCAAAACCACGCTGCCTTCTGGAAGTCGAGATCTAGCCCATCACTAGTCACAGGTGTGGGGAGTTGCTGCTGGGTGAACACACGGGATTTGCTTCCTTCGTGCCTCTCCGCGGGTCCCATGCAGTGGGTCCCCCATGAGTGTGATGGATGTGCGCCGTGATCCTGAGTGTATCTGCTTTGCCAGACTCGGCAAGGGAGGGGAAGTATCAGGGACCTGAATAGTGATCACACAGCTGAACTGGATTCTTTAATCTGGTCATTTCGATACTAAAGCTCTTAAACAAACAAACAAACAAAAAACAAAAACAAAAAAACCCTCCATCTGTTTCCTAGCTCTGTTTCTCAATTGTTTCTTAACACAAAGAAGCAGAAAAGAGGTGTGATTAATTAGCATTCCCCCGAGCCCCAATATTTGTACAGATGAATGTGTGACTTCCTACTTTATTATTTGTAATCAACTTTACTGATATATCCTTTACATACCATAAAGTGTATAGTTTGACAAATTATGTACGCACGTGATAACTACCCCTGTCAAGACAGAGACTGCCTCCATCATCCTCGAAAGTTCCCGCGTGCTCTGTTTCAGCCAGACAGCCACACCCAGCCCAGCCAGGCAACTTCCAGTCGATTTCAGTCATTACGGAATTGTTTGCTTATGTTGCAGCTTCACGGGCATGGACGCATCTAGAATGTCCTGTTCCAAGACTGGCTTCTTTCATAAATGTTCTTTCCTTTTTTATGGAGTCATATTCCTTTGTATAAGTCTTTACGCCGTCTTACGTTTTCATTCTCTTGGGTACAGACCTGGGGGTAGGATTGCTGAGACGTGGGGTGGGTTTATGTTTAACTGTGTAGGAAATTGCCAGACTGTCTTCCAAAAGCATCCCTCCAGTGTATTTCGGGTGATCTACTAGAATTCCAGGTACTCCCTGTCATTTCCAGCACTTAGTATTTTTAGAAATTTTCATTTTAGCTGTGTATCTCATCTGTACTGTATATTCATATCTTCTTTTATGAGGCGTCTCTTCAAGACTTTTGCCTATTTTTTTAAAATCAGGTTGTTTGTTTCCTGATTGTTGAATTGTAGATGTCCCCTGTGTGTACTGAATACAAGCCCTTTATCAGGTAGATGCACTGCAAATGTTTTCTCCCAGTCTATGCTTTGCCTTTTCAGTTTCTTAATGGTGTCTTTATTGTTGTTGCTTTTACAAATAAGAAAAGAGCTGTAGTCTCTTCTAGCAATTTTTTTTTTGCTTTTAAAAAATTATTAATGACTTTATCATAGTATACTTTCCGTACTGAAAAATATACTTCTTTTTGGTGCACATTAATGGTGTGTGGTTGTTTTTTTGTTTTTTTTTTTCCCTTTCAGCGTCCAAATATGTTACAAACTATTTAGAGATCCAATCCAATGTTCTTACCCATATTTTCGTTCCTGGGCGAGAGGGAGACTGTTAGTGTTTCTAATGTGTGATTTTAATAGAAATATCTGCCCAAAATCGTAAAGAAATACATGCTTCTTATTTAAAAAAATTAAACACTTATAGTCAGGAAAAAGTAAGTGACACACTGAAAGTCAACTTCAGCTTTTTGGTAGTGAGCCAAAATCTGATATTTAGCCTTAGCTTTGGCTTGGCTTTTGGAAGGTCAAATAGTTGATGCCAACTTCAATGTCATTTCTGGCATCCCTGCACTTGTGTGTGGTCAACAATCATGTGATTGTCTCCTATCTAATCATCATAACAAGAGCAGTGAAATGAACAAGGCATGGCATTCAGATTTATTAACTGTTAAACATCCATTCTGAAGTATCCCTAAGCCTCCTAGATGCAGTTCGGAGTGAGAATCTCTTCTGTGCTTTATGTGTTGAAATGATGTCAATGAGCTGAAGGAAAAATGCGTATTTGTTATTACATACGTGTGCTGCGACAAGCATGTGACAGAGTTGTTCATTTTAGTCACGAAAAGGATTATGAGCTTTCAAATCATTAAAATAGGGGAACAGCTGACAGTAAGGTGGTGGGAAAGTGTGTGTTAGCAAGACAACTTTAGGGAAAACATTATATCCTTAAATCCTCTTGGGGAACCAAGATATTATAGAACCCAACCTTGCTTGAAAGTGAACATCTCCTCGGTGAGATGGGAACCCCTCAGAGGAGAGGTCACAAAACCTCCCATTAACTGATGGTCCCAAACTTCTCTTTCTGCACTCTGCCAGCCCTTAAAATGTCACTATAATTTGAATATAAAATTGTAGTAATGAAGTTTTTCTATAAAATGATACAAAGCCTTGGTCTCTTCTTTGACTGAAAATTCTTTTTAAAATAGACTTTATTATTTCACATTCACATCGAAATTGAGCAGGTAGGTGATGTAGAAATTTCCCATATACCTCCTGAGCCAACGATATCTTTTGAAAAGCAAAATGTTTTAATGTAGTGAAGTCCAATTGGTCAATTTTTTCTTTGATGGCTAGTACTTTTTGTATCCTAAGAAATCTTTCCTACCCCCAAGGTCACAGAGATTTTCTTCTTTATTTTTTTGACAGTTTGACAGTGTTCCCTCCTACATGTAGGCCTGTGATTTATTTGAGCTAATGTCTGCATATGGTGATGGGTACTGACTGCTTCCTGCTCTTCTCGGTGAACAGTGCTAGGAAATCTGTAATATGCAGACAGTGCCTCACGAGTTCATACGGATATTTCTAAGCCAAATCAAAACCACAGAGTGTTGGGGCGCCTGAGTGGCTCAGTGGGTTAAAACCTCTGCCTTCGGCTCAGGTCATGATCCCAGGGTCCTGGGAGCGAGCCCTGCATCGGGCTCCTTGCTCAGCGGGGAGCCTGCTTCCTCACCTCTCTGTCTCTGCAGGCCTCTCTGCCTGCTTGTGATCTTTGTCTGTCAAATAAATAAATAAAATCTTTTTAAAAACCCACAGTGTTTTTGTTTGTTTGTTTGTTTGCATTAGTTAACTTCTCTATCACATCTTTTCTTCCTTCCACACCGAGCATCCCACTTATCAAGGACACCCAGATGTCCGCGTTCAAATATCCCATAACTAATCATTTATGGGATCTCATAGACACACCAGCCATGCTAATATTCACACAACCACCACCAATTCTGATTACTGACCATAGTTAACAATGTTTTCCATATGCTTCCTTCTCCTCTGCCCACTGTTCTGTTGCTATCCCGTAGCTCCCTCATCAGACCACGGGGCCAGCACGTCTATATGTAGGTACATGTTCCATGTTCCCCACGACCAACTGTGGATGCCTCTCTACTCTTGTGATCACAGCTCGTTCTCTAGTAGATTTCTTCAGGAGCACTGACGCAGACAGTATTTCCTGATTCCTGCACGTGGATGACACTTTCTGTCATCTTTATACCCTCTGTGTTTGAACGTAGGTTTGCCCGCATGTATAATCTTTGGCTCTCATTTTCTCCTCTTGTGTATCTTGACTAGGTGATTACATTTTCTGGTATAAACTGTTGATGTTAAAAGTTTCCTACAGCAAGTCACTTTTCTTTACCCTTATAAGTCACGTGCTCTTTGTCCCTAAGCTCCCAAAGGACTTTTTCTTTTTCCTCAAAGTCTGTGGTTTTAGTAGACTTATTTGGCTGACGTTCTTAGGTACACAGTGGGCTCTTTCAGTATGAAGCTCCAGATGTTTTGCTTTCAGGAAAGTGGTCTTGAATTATGGTTGTTTTTTTTTTTAATTAATATTTTATTTATTTATTTGAGAGGTGGTGAGAGACAATGAAAGAGAGGGAGCATGAGAGGAGAGAGGTCATCGGGAGAAGCAGAATTCCTGCTGAGCAGGGAGCCCGATGTGGGGCTCAATCCCGGGACTCCAGGATCATGACCTGAGCCGAAGCCAGTCGCTTAACCAACTGAGCCACCCAGGCGCCTGAATTATGGTTTTAGGTGTTTGTTTGTGTGGTTTTTTTTTTCTATTTCCTTGCTTTGGTTTTCTTTTTAAGGGTGTCCCATTATCCATATGTTGGAATTTTTTTTTTTAATTTTTAGCATGTGTCACTGCCTTTCAAACTTCTTTGTCTCTTTCTTTACTTTTATTTTTAAAATATTATCCGCTTTTCATCCTCTGTTTCTCTTCAGGCATTTTCTGTGCTGCTGATGCAATTGTTTCTTCTAGTTCTGTCCTCGTTTCTAAAATTATCTTTTCTTTTATTTCCAATTCTTGAATTTGGTCTCCTCATTTTTGTTTTAAGACACACTTCATATGTTTTTGCATGACTTGTATCCTATTATTAATGACTTTTGGCTTTTAAAAAAAGCAGTAGGTTTCCATTTTGATCTATTTTTGTGAGCATCTCTTTCTGGTATACCTTGTTGTCTGTGGGTTTATGATTCTGCTTCTTATTCTCTTTTCTCTTATTTTTTTAATGTTATTTCTTTTTTTTAAATTTTTATTTATTTATTCAACAGAGGAAGAGAGAGAGCAAGCACAAGCAGGAGGAACACAAGCAGAGAGAGGGAGAAGCAGGCTCCCCACTGAGCAGGGAGCCTGATGCGGGACTCGATTCCAGGACCCCGGGATCATGACCTGAGCCAAAGGCAGACGCTTAACTGACTGAGCCACCCAGGCGTCCCCCTCTTCTCTTATAATAACTCACTATAGGACTGTCCCTGATAATTTCTGAGTGTTCATTTGAATATTCAGGTAATTTTCTTGAACTTTTCCCAGGAGTTTTGTTTCAGATAACCCTAACTTCACAGATCTCCTTATTCTGTTGTTTTCATGCAATATTTAAAAATAAGATGCCCGACTGAGTGTCCTCACTGTCCCTCCTCCCTGACTTTTATCTTTTCCTCTCATTGTTCCAGTATTACTCAGATTTAATTCCCCTTTCTAGCAGTCCTGTGCTCGTCCTAATACACAGCTGGAAATGTGTGGGCCCTTGACTTCGAAATTCTTCCTAGGAATTTCAGAGACATTTCTGCTGGTGAGATGCCTGCAGAGGTAACCAAAAAAGAATACATTGAAGGCACCTGTGTCACTGTGCGTAGGACATCCCTTCCATGAGAAATGAGAAGACAACTAGCCTTCTAACTCAGGAGGCAGCTTCTGTCTAGCTCTGGGGCCAGTGGAACTCGGGGTCTTACAGGAGATGGGGGGAGGGTCTAAGCACTGTCCTTTAGGCAAATGTCCATTCTGAAGCCCACACGTACTGGACTTGAGCTGTTCTGGGCCTTCTATTGACATAGGGATGAAAGCACAGTGTTTGCCAGACTGATGGGGTGGGTTGTGATTGTGGTTTCATTCATCTCTGAGGCAAATACTGGGTGAACATCTGTTACGGACAGGCCTGGGCTGGGCTCTAGCAATAGACAAGACAGATAGTGTGTGTACTTGGGGGAATTCCAGTTCTCTTCTCCTGCCCATAACATCGAAACTTTATGCACACAAATGAAAGTATCTCCAAACCTCATAAGTCACAATTTCTGCCCTTGGGAACAATGACTCAGGGAGTTTAACCTTCTTGAAAGTAGAATCCGAACAGGAAGATATTTGGGTTTCTCTCTCTTTTTTTTAAAATGCACATGCAAAACAAACACACAAAATGAAACAAAATATGGCATCGGTGTCTCAGTTTCTGGTTTTAATTTTCCCCTGTGGGGCCCAAATCGGATTTGAGTTTCTAAGGAAGTGCATCCGTGGTGGGAGTGGAGCCCTCGTCTGGAGCGGGCATTATCTTCTGCTTTTGCCCAGATGTTTCTATGACCTCCGGACCAGCCCATCATTTGGGCCTGACTCTGTCATGAAATGTGATAAGCAAGGCCAAAGGGTCACTTTCAGTGTTCAAGAGAATCCAAAAATTCCACAAGCAAAACATTTATTATCTGAGAACTTGTTGGCAGAATTTACAGCCCTTGGGGAAGACAGGAGGGTCATCAAAGTTCAGTATCTTGGTTTTCCTAAAATTATGGAAGCAGGAGAGTCCAAAACAGGCTGAGTTTATAAAATTATGTTGTCTAGGAGGTTTGCTTCCCCAAGTGGATTCAATTCACCGAGCGCTATTCACTTCCTTCTCTGTGTGCCAGGCACCAGGCTGTGCCAAGACAGTCCCAGCTTTTATTATTTTTTTTTAAGATTTTTTATTTATTCATTGAGACAGGGTGAAAGAGAGCATGTGTACAAGTGGGGGAGGGAGAAGAGGAGGGGTGAGGGGGCAGAGGCAGAGGGAGAAGCAGGCGCCCCGCTGAGCAGGGAACCTGACACAGGGCTCCATCCCAGGACCTGGGATCATGACCTGAGCTGAAGACAGCTGCTACACCGACTGAGCCACCCAGGTGCCCCCGTCCCAGCTCCTAAAGGCAGGCTGAGCAGGGAGGAAACTAACATTTACTGGTCAGTTTCCGTGGACCCGGTGGAGCTCCCGCCAGTCCTTAAGGCAACCCCAGGGAGGTACAGGTGAGGGAGTGGGGGCTCCCAAGGGCTATTGGGGGTCAATCATGATGAAGACAGGGCTTGGGCCAGGACATCTGAGTCCATGGCCCCCACCTAGAGAAGGTGTATGCACTGGGACCATCCACCTCATCTCTAGTCTCAGCTGTCCCTGAAAGTGCTGGGGACAAGTGAAAAATCTTACAGCAGCTCACTCATCTCTGGCTTGAAGGAATCTGAACAATCCAATAGTTCTCATATGATTAAAATAAACTGAAGGTTGGGGCGCCCAGGAAAAGAATCGTTATCTGGCACGAAGCATGGATAATTCTGTAGCAAAAGGCAGGGTGAAGGACCTGTGTCCAGGAGTAAGATTCCATTTGCATCCTCAAAACCTGCTTCTCCCTCCACCTGCCTCTATCCTTAGTTCTGGGCTTGTGGGGGCAGAGCTCCCTTTCCCCACCCTGTACCTCTCACATTTTCTTGGCTGCACTTGAGCCCAGCTCTACCCTGGGCCCTTGCGCATACTGGGAGGGAGGCTGGTCTAGTCCCAGCCTCTGGCCCGGAAAGAGGGTTTGCAGACGTCCCAGTCACCCCTTCAGCTGCGAGTCTGCCTCTTGTGCATTCAGAGTCGAAGTTGACCCCAGTCCTCTCTGGCCAGGATTCCTAACAGCTCCCTGCTGCTTCTCCTCTTGGCCCTGCCACCTCCCCCAACAACAGCCAGAAGGACCTTGTCAGAACATAAAGCCTATCACGTGTCCCCTGCTCCCTGCTCAAACCGCTCCCGTGGCTCAGGCTTAGAGTATGGGAGACCCCAACCCTTCCTGCAGCCTACAGGGCCCCACGCCACCTCCCACCAGCCCCCCAAGAACAAAGCCTGGGGCCTGGTACATGCCAGGTTCTGGGCAAGGCGCTGGGCACTCAGTGGACAGACTGAAGTCCCTGTCCTCCTGGGACTTACAATCTGGCGGGGAGATGGAGAGTCACAACAGGTGAACCTGCAGGTCAGGGACACCAGCAGCCCAAAGAGAAACCCACAGACCAAGTAAAGGCTGGGGGTCTGCTGTTCGATGGGGGTGGGGGGAGTGCTATGTGAGAAGCGTGGTCAGGAAGGCGTCTGGGACAAGGGGGCAGGGGGGCAGAGACTCCGGTGAGGGGAGGGTGTGCGCCTGGTGGAGCTGGGGACCCAGGTCCACTGAGGGGCTGTCCTGGGGTCCTGGTGCAGCTGCCTGTTCCTCCCCAGACCCCCTCCCCCAGAGTTCAGGACACTCACACCTTTGTGTTATTCAGTTCTCGACTGGGTCTCGCCCACAGGGGCCATCCGCCTTCACCTCTCCTGCCCCGCTGTGCAGATGAAACAGTTGAGACTTCTCCATGCCACCTGGGCCCCACCTGAGCGATTTGGGCCATTCCCGGCTTCCTGCCCCTCACCCGTGCTTCCCAGCTTCCCTCAGTCTACCAGCTCCCCTCCCCTCCCAGGCTCTCCTTCCCAGGAGAAGACTCCACACCTAATTCCCAGAAAGAAAGGAAGAGCTCCCGGGTGTGTCCCTCCCGCCTGGTGTGTTAGTCAAGTTTCCCCGGAGAAACAGAACCAACAGGACAGGATACGTAGCGGGAATGGGATTTGGTACAGAGAACGTGCTCACACTCTTACGGAGGGAGCCGAGAAGTCCCGGATCTGCAGTGGGCGAGCAGGAGACCCAGGAGAGCCGGCGCCGTTTTTTCTGTCCGAGTCCGAGTCCGAAGGGACCCGGGAGGGCCTGGTGTCAGCGCCTGCCCGAGGGCAGAAGACCGATCGCCGTCCCAGCTCAGCAGACAGGCAGGTGGGATTCCCGCCTGCTCGTTGTGCTCTCTGCCGCTCTTCAGCCAATTAGAGGGGCCCAGCACGTGATGGCGGACAATCTGCTTGACTCCTTCTACGGGCTCAAGTGTTAACCTCATCCACAAGCACCCTCCCAGACACACCCAGAAGATTCGGGCTCCCTGCGGCTCAGTCGGGTTGACACAGGAGAAGCCATCAGTCTCCGCACGCCTTCAGCCCACGTCCAGTAGTGGTCCTTGTCCCTCCCTCACATCTGTCATACGAAAGGCGTGACCCCCTAGTCTGGGGCCATTCCCTCCCGTTGTGCGCTGGGTCTGTCTCCAGAAAGCAAATCAACCAGCATTTTCTACTCCACATTTCCCAAGATGGTGATACGGGCAAAAGCCCAGTGAGGGAGGGGAAGGCAATGGTTCCGGGAAGGACGTCCAGAGTCGGGGTTTGAGGCCTCAACTGGATGTCCAGATAGGCAGTCCTGAAAAGGCCCCACCTTTAGATACAGACTGAACAGTCCTCCGCACAAGGCCCTCCGTGGGGCATGCACTTACTCTCCCTTGGGACCTCTCCGGAGCCCTGGCCTGCTCTCTCGGGCCTGAGTTTCATGTCATCCAACCTTCCTGGGTTGGGCAGGACTTTCTCACTGTGGATGTCAGAATCCCAAATCCAACTGGTTGAAGGAAAAATGAGAATTTATTGATCGACGTAACTGGGAAGTTCATGAATGGGGCTGGCCCCAAGACTAAAATATTATCATTGGCCTCAGTTTCCCTTTGTCTGGCACACTCAGACACACACACACACCAACATGCCTCTCCAGGGTCCTCTGTGTGTAGAACTAGTTTTTTTCTGCTGTAGGTGAGTTTCTCCTTTTTGCCCTCAAGGAGACAAAATGTCACAGCTGCAGAGAATCCCGGCATCAGTCATCCCAGCTCAGTCACACTGAAGGTAGACCTTCTCGCTCTCTCCCTCCGTACTGAGAGTCCCAGCAGGAGATAGGTCCTGCTCAGTCCCCCGCATTGCCTGTATGACTACCTGCCTATGGCCGCGAGACCGGAAGCTCTGCTTGGCCAGGCCTGGGTCCCGTGACCACCCCCTTGGCCAGGGCACAGGATCGGCGGGTGTGCTGGAGTCACAGGGATGGAGGGCAGAGCAGGTCAATGCAGAGTTTGTCTAGTCCAGAGCCCACATTTTCCCATGGGTACAAAAGGAGAGAGGATCTTAATTGGGGATGCAAGTGGGGTATTCATAGTTACCCTCCAGGACCCCCCCATTTTGGCAGAAATTGTTTCCAAGGCTGCTATCCCCCCAAGAGCAGGGGACATCCACGGAGCAGTGGAAGCCGAGGGGGCCCCATTGCCCTTCTCCTTTGCACACGCCCCCAGCCCACCTCATCCAAGACCAGAAACCAGAGAGCTTCAAAGACTCCTGTTCATTCGGTCTCCAGAAGGCCCAGCTGAGGTCTGTTCTGATCCACCCGCGTGGAAAGGTTTCCAGAGTGTTTACCCCGTTGCCATGGGTTTGCTTTCTGCGTCAGGCACCCTGTCAGACATGACAATTGAATAATATTTTTATTTTTAGGCATGGGTCACCAAGTCTTTTCATTCCACTGCCAGGCTCGCCTCCGCACCGGAGCCCCAGGGAACAGGGCCTCCGGGCGCCTGGAACTTGAAAGGCTGCAACAGGAAGCAGGGTGGGCGGTGTTGGGTCGGAGCTGGACACTGTCCTGGGGGCAAGAAGCCCCTCTCTCCGTGGGGGTCCATTTTGTGTCTTGGTGGAACGACGGTAGTTGGTCTTGGCCAGGACGTGGGTGCCATCAGGCCTAAGGCATGAGGTTGACATGGTGGGTGGGCAGGTGGGTGGGGCGGACGCACTGTGGGTGGTGGGATGAGGGCCACGTGGTTGGTGGCCTGTGGTAATGGTGATGGGGAGTAGTCGGCTGCTCAGGCACGTGGTCAGGATCAACAGAGAACCACGGACGCCCAAAGGTGGGATGTTGGCTTTAAGTGGAGGCAGGAATGAGTTCTCGAGGGTCTAATCAAAGCCGGGGGCGCTCAGAAGGAAGACCCTCCCGTGAAGGGCTGGGTACAATTCAGGCAGGATCTGTGGACAGGGGCCCCAGGCAGCCTCAGTTTCCTCATCTGCGTAATGGGGGTAATAATTGTTGCCGTCTCACGGGAGTGATGTGGGGGTTATGTGTGGGGGTTAGCACACACCTGACATAAGGTGACTGCCACGTAAGAATCAGCATGTGTGACCATCCCTCGTGTCACTTCCCTGTTCATGACTGGCCTTTGGCTTCCCAACCCCCACCCTGGGTCTTGTCCGCCTCTGCCCTGCCCCCACACTCCTACCATGCCCAGGCACCTGAGTGCCTTTCAGAGGCTGGACAGTCTCAGATTCCCCCCCCAACTGGAGGGACATCCCTGGGATTTGTTTCAAGGTTCTGCTGATGTCATCTTTAAAATGTTCGGTTGGAGAATGAGTCTGGTGCCTTGAAGATGAAGGACCCCTAGAAACAGACCTCAACGGAGGTGACGACATGCTACCTGAAAGGAGCTGTCCCGAGAGGTGATCCGTGGCCACTGACCATTTCACAGGCAGGAGGACCCCCCAGAGAAGGGGGACGGCGGGAGCCCAGCCTGGAAAAGCCTTGGCGGGCTGCGGGGTGCGGCCTTCATGCCCCACTAGAGGGGGGATGCGATAGGGCTCCTTGCTCCTGCTTTGAATTTAAAAGAGGGAAAAATCCAGGCGAAGGGGGTGTGAGTCACAAAGAGTGCCACCTGTTTCTTGAAGCTTGCTGTTTGGGGAACAATGAGGAGCCCCCCACAGGGCCACTGTCACCGCGCACCCCAGGTCGAGGGGCCATCCCCGAAGGACGCCTCACAGCAAAGGGCTGGGATTCTTCACCCTGGAGCCGTTCGTGGTGCTCGAGGCCATGGACAGGGAGCGGGTGAAGACGGAACAGAAGGCTTCTCTTCAGTCCTGACCGTGGGAAGCCGGCCTTGGCCAGAGGGCCCCTCGGAGGCCACTTCGGCAGGGGAGGTGTGGGACCTTAAGCCTGTGTTTACTTTAAGCCCATTTCCTATTGAATCTGGACTCAAAGTTGTTATGCAAAGAGAAGTCTCGGTGGGTAATTAAATATTTATGCTCTTATTTAACAACAATTTCCATTTTAGTAAAGAACGCCGACTTCATCGTTCCCCAGATGCTTCTCACCTCTGCCTGGAGTAGGCCCAGCTTCAGGTGGGCCCAAAAAAACATGGACCCGTGGTGGCCGGGGGCAGGGGGGGGAGGTGCCTAGAATGTCAGGCAGAAGGTGAAGCTTCGTCCAGACCACAGCAGACTGTGTCTGGGGACTGACCGAGAGCTTGCCTTGGACCATCACGACACTTGGGGTCAAGCTGTGGCCCCACCTCCAAAGAGCAAACGTTTTTCCTTGAGCCTCACTTACCTTGTCTGTAAAATGGGCACGAGGCTCTCTGCCTTACTGGGAGGCTGCAAAGCTGAAATGAGCGAATGAGTGTTGGTGGTTCCCAGGGGTGATGGTGCCCAAGAGTCAGGGGAGAGATGGTTAAAATGCAGGTTTTCGGGCTCCTCCGGTTTTTCTGATGAAGTGAAACTACGCTGGGACGCTGGGACGCTGGGACCCTCTGACAAGCTTCCGGGTGATTCTCACCCCAGTCTGTCCCTAGGAAACTCTTGTGTCTCCGAAGGACTTTGTATGGAGCCCGGCATGTCACGAGCCTCCAGTCCATGGAGTGCTGCATTCTTGAACACCAGTCGAAGCAACATTGCTGTGTGACAGTCCCCAAATCCAGCCACTCAAAGGAATCATTTGTTTAGTTCATGAATATGCATGTCAGCGATTTGGGCTTGGTGGGACGGCTCTTTGGTTGGGCTCAGTCACAGGTCTGTCACCGGCTGGCAGTCCACTGCAGCCGCGGCACGCGGGGAGATGGACGGACGGATGGATGGACGGATGCATGGGTCACAGGACTCCCCTCTTCCAGCCGGCTAGCCTTGCCGTGTCCTCTTGCAGGGGGTGGAGGTACAAATATTGCCAGGCCTCTGCTTACTGTCCTGCTTCCTGCCAAACCAGTGATCCAGTAAGTCACCCGCCTGAGCCCAGAACCACGGCGGGAGCAACCCACCCAGACAGAGGGGGTCCCGATTGGTGACCTGCCCAAAGTGGGGGGAGAGGAGTGAAGATTTGGGGTAATTAATATAATCAATCCATCTCTCACGGGGATCCTTTGAGAAAGTAACAGCGTCGCACCTTCTTTGCCTACCACATTTGTTTCAGTGAGCATGCATTACACTTTAAATTAAAAAACCATGGGACGCCTGGGTGGCTCAGTTGGTTGGACGACTGCCTTCGGCTCAGGTCATGATCCCGGAGACCCGGGATCGAGTCCCGCATCAGCCTCCCGGCTCCATGGGGAGTCTGCTTCTCCCTCTGACCTTCTCCTCGCTCATGCTCTCTCACTGCCTCTCTCTCAAATAAATAAATAAAATCTTTAAAAAAAAAAAAACAAAAAAAAAAAACCATAGTTATTTCCCTGTCTCCAAAGCATGTCGGAACAGTGGTGGTGATCGAAGCAAGAGCAAGACGATTTCTGAGCACCTCCTGTATGCCAGGCACCGGGCTAAGTGCTTTAAATATTGGCTCGTTCGCCGCCCACAGTGACTCTAGGAGGCGGTGTGTTAGTTTCCTACTGCTTCTGTAACAAACTGCCACATGCTCCGTGGCTCGAAATAACACAGACTTATTATCTTAATAAGATTGATAAGAAGTCCGGGGCACTTGGGTGGCTCAGTGGATTAAGCGTCTGCCTTCGGCTCAGGTCATGATCTCAGGGTCCTGGGATTGAGCCCCGCATCGGGATCCCTGCTCAGCGGGGGACCCTACTTCTCCTTCTCCCTCTGTGCCCCCTTGCCCCCTGCTTGTGCTTTCTCTCTCTGTGTCTCAAATAAATAAGCAAAATCCTTTAAAAAAAGATTAATAAGAAGTCCAAAATGGGGCTAAAATTGAGGTATCAGCAGAGCTGCGTTCTTTCTGGAGACTCTAGGAGAGGATTCATTCCTTCTCTTTTCTAGCTCCTAGAGGCCATGTGCACCTTTGGGCTTGTGGCTGCCTTCCGGCAACAGGGGTAAAAGAATGGATGGACAGATGGACAGATGGATGGACAGATGGATGAATGTTGGCACACAGAGAGATGGATGGATGGATGGATGGGCAGACAGATGGATGGATGGACATACAGGGGACAGATGGATGGGCAGACGGATGGATGGACAGATGGATGGACAGACAGGGGACGGATGGATGGGCAGATGGATGGACAGACAGGGGACGGATGGATGGGCAGACGGATGGATGGGCAGATGGATGGACAGACAGGGGACGGATGGATGGGCAGACGGATGGATGGATACACACCAGAAAGTCTTGTCTCCCAGGCTCTCATCTCCATGGCTGAGACAACTGAAAAGCATCTTTCTCACCCGCATCTCCTGGGCTGTCATTTCTTCTGTGTCCGTCAGCATCAGGATACTTCCCACTTGGCTTCGTGGGTGAGAGCCATTCTCTTCCCAAACCTCCTGCAGAACCAGTCCCCTCCAGTTGTGAGAAAATAAGTATGTTGCTAAATCATCAGCCATATCGGTCAGGGAAACTTTAACAAAGAGATTAGTTTTGCTTTTATTTGTTGGTACAATGGAGAGCATGAAATATTTAACAGCGTCGTAATGCAGAACAGATGGGAAAGATACGGCCTTCCAGGACCTCTCCTCTCCCACCTTCCCCCAACAGCCAATCCAGGAGGCCCTTGAGGACAATTTATAGGCTGGAAGGCAGCCAAGGGACTGCTTGCCCAGGGGTGTCAGGGACCGGCCCAGCCCCGCCCCGAGAACGCCTACTGGGTTATCCACTGAAGAGGATCCAATTACAATCTTCGGCACCCTGGGGATGCCACAGTGGACCAAGACGCTGCATGGGGGTCAAGTTCTCCTCAGCTTTATGCGGTTATCACTGTTCAAGGAGTCTTTTTCTCTGGTGCTGATTGTCATGGGATTTCTACCCACAAAACTGGAAAGCTTGAAAAATCACCAAGGAGTCAACTTCGATTTGGCTGTGTGCTATGCAATCTGGGGCAAGTCTTAACCTCTCTGAGCCTGTGTCTTCAGCTGAAAGTCCCTGTGAAGCTTGAGTGAGACAGTGTGTGTCAGAGCTGCTGATAGGCTCAGAGCAGGTGTGCAAACCGTTTTCGGGCTCAGCGGGCGAGTGATCAGGCTTTGAACTACGGGTCCCACCAAGAAACACATCACATGGGCACCATCTCTGGATCTGGGTCCCACATAAAATTTTGGAAATGTAAACTGAAAGGAATCTTGGGGATTATTTAGACTAAAGGGTGTGAAGCAAAGGCCCATGGGCCACATCGAGCCTAAAGACACGCACGCACACACACGCACACGCACACACACGCACGCACACGCACACACACGCACACACGCACACACGCACACACGTTTGTACAGGTACTTTTTAGTTATTCAAACTACTTGCCACTAAAAAGAAAAAAAAATGTTCTAATATTAAAATCTGAAATCTTGTGTGATCTCAGAACTGTCAGATTCAGTAGCCCAAAGGTCCCACACCCACATGGCAACGAAGGGCAGCCCTGCCCCAATCCTTTTCTTCCTGGTATTTTTTCACATGTGGTCTCGTCTCTATTTGCGTTTCCCGGCTCCGTTCTGTAAGGACGTGAGTTTGTAAGCCCCGATGGAGCGCAATCCTCTCACTTTTCGGGACAAATAAGACTAAGAGAAGGAATCCAGATATGCCTCCCCCCCCCCCACTGCCCTGGGCGTCACCAAGAGATCTTGGAGCTCTTGACTTTGTTCAAGCCTCAGTGTCCTTCTTAACCCAGCGCTTTGGGCGGTGATTCAGGTTGTTCCCCACTGTCCAGCCCGGCTGTAGTCTTCACCTTGAGGCATTGTTCTCTCTTCCATACCCAATAAATAGTCTTGGGGGTTGGATACAGTAATGCCTTTGACATCTATTGTAAGAACCAAATGAAATAAGTACCCAGCAAACTGTGAATACTATGTTATCATGTTATTAAGCCCAGTATGCATTACTCATAAAATAAATGGCTCTCTCCCTGACTTCTCCTCCCACTCCTGGATAAACTCGGGTTTTGATACATGCGCAAACGAAGGTTGGGGGAGGGGTTCTGGCAACCCAGACTACACATTTTGTCTTTGGCCCCCTGGGCCTTGGGTTGGGGGTTGGACATGCCTTTCAGCACAAACATGATCGTAAGAAGATGTTTCTTTAATTAAGTGCAATCTCCTTCTTTATAGCCCCCGCATTACTGACTCCCTCCCTGACCCTGAAAGGCAAGACTTGCTGCGTGTTCAGATGCTGGCTTGGATTGCTCCGGGGCCCCAACTTCTCCTGACCTTGCCCATCCAAAGGCTCATTAACCCATACAACAGCCTTTTATCTTTCAAGCTCAGTTAAAAAAGAGAGAGAGAGAGAGAGAAATATCCATTCTCTTTCCCTTGCCCACAGTAATCCTCAAATTATGCACAATATCCGGAACAGAAAAAAATGGCCTCAAATTTAATTTTCTGGTTTCTGAAGAGACTTCATCAGCCAAGAGTCTAGGAGGGAACCCCCCCCTGGAGATGGGCCCCAGAACTCTGCTGGGGCTCCTGGGGGAAACGCCCCAGGAAATGCAATCATGAAGGCTGGACAGCAAGCCATGCTTGTGTGTGGCTGTGTGCGGGTGCGCCTCTGTGCGGGTTCGGGGGGAAGGTAACTGCGTGGGGTGTGTGTGTCTTTGTGCATGCGTGGTACGTGTGCATACGTGTGCAGGTGTCCGTATGTCTACGCGGTACACCTGCGCAGTGTGTGGGGAGCTGGTGTGTTTGTATCTGGCAGGAGCGTGCATGCATGCAGGTGCGTCCGGTCTGTGTGTGCAAGCGTGTGCGTGTATCTAATGTGTATAGAGTGTGCCTCTGTGTCAGTGTGCACGTGCACCAGCCTGGCTCTGCACACGTGGCCCTCGAGCGAAGGATTCCACGCAGGTTCTTTCCGAGCTTCCCCTATTTCGCCTGTGTGTGGTCCTCTCTGCATGCTCCTGGCGGCCGTGTGAAGGGTGGGTTAAAGAGGATGGACACCGCCGTGGGAATCCTCCAGAGTGATTCACATCCAACCCCACGTGACAGCGAGGGGTAAAGAGGAGCAGAGTGGCCGCTCCAGAGCTACCTGGATGCACAGAGGGAGGTGGTGGCCACTGCTGGGACTGGAAGCAACTTCTCCTGACACCCAGTCCCACAGGCTTGCTCCTGGGTCCCCTTCGGGGGGGATCAGGACCAACTAACAGGGAGCCGGTCTTCCCGAAGGATCTGGCTGGGATCCAGGGGTGAACAGCTTGGATACACCCAGTGGCTGGGCGGGGAGTTGCCTAAGCAGCGTCCTGAGCAAGGGTTGGTAATGCTTCTCTGTGTGGCCAAGCAGGAAATAGTTCAGGACTTTATAGGCCAAGAAGCAAAGCTGAAGCTATTATGTAGGTACTTAAATAACCACTCGATATGTGGCCATTTAAACATAGAACTGTTTACAAATTTAAAATCGTGGTTATCTTCTCGGGCTACACAAAAACAGGTGGCAGTGGATTTGGCTTGCTGGCCAGCCCAGTCCTAGAGGATGTGAACATCCAAATAGCTCTGGATTTATGGTCAAAGCCAGGGGACAAGAGGACAGAGCAGGAATCAAAGAGCAGCGGGGGAAGAGAAAGTGCAAACCAATGGTCACAAATTAGCCGGGGGGGGGGGGGGGGGGGAACTGGGGGAGGAAGAGAGGGAGGGGCATGTCAGCCTCGCAGATGTAAGAAGCTCAGTCATAGCCTGTTAGCAGAGAAGGGTCTCCCAGCAGTACCCCGAGGAGCGCATGGACAGAAATCCGTGTTGTGGACAATGTTCCAGTGGGGTCAGGAGCCGTGGTGGCCGAGAGGACGCCCCTATCTGCTCGTCCAGTCTTCCCATGGGTGGGAACCTCACACTGCCCGGTCCCAGCACCATGTCCAGTTGCTGGATGAGTGCCCAGGTGTGAAGTCTTGGCCCCTCATCTCATTCGGTCACCCTGTGAGCTCCATGGCTAGGAGATTCATGTCCCAGGGCACCCATGCCTGCCGCACAGCCTCTGCCCCCTTAGCCTGCCCTGTGGTCTCACCTGGAAGTCTCCATGACCAGCTGTCATAGGAGGAAAGACTTTGAGCCTAGTTTCCACATGGCTTTGGATGATATGATGGTACCAGCCAGAAGGAGAGTCCTACTGAAGGCTGGTGATGAAAAACAGCAGGGAAGCGAAGCCCCTCTACGGGCTTTGAGCTGTCTGTTGGCCCTGGGAAGGACACGTGGCTGGTGGTACCGATCTACATGGATGCTGGGCAGTGGCCAGCACTGGGAAGTCAGCTCCTCGAAGGCTGACTGTGTTTGTTCACCATCTTATCTGTCCCTGATATATCACAGGAGGTTAATCATATTCTTGACTTAAGGAAGGTCAAGGGCTTGAAAAGGTCAAGTTTGGGGATTGATCATATGGAGGTTTGGGGAAGAGGCTTGTGGGTGGCCCATTTGGAGTAGATCTCATACGCAGGGGTGTGTGTGGGCTCTCAGCTCCCCCAAAGCCTGCCTATACAGAGGAGCCTCCTGAGAGTCGGGCGGGCAATCCCACAGCCTCTTTCCCCAGCCACCCCGGTGCCAGTTCACGGACAACATTGAAACGGGGGCAGGAACTGGGTGGTTAACCTCAAAATTCAGTCTACAGACTTCAGGATACTAAGTTAAGGTTGTGAATGAACCTGAGGGTAGGGGACAGAGCGTGGACATGGATGTAGCGACCCGTGAGACCCGGTGCTCAGTGTGCACCTGTTTCTACAGGAGAGGCCGGTGAATTCCCGGAGTGGGAGCCGACTGTTTCTGCTACTGCTTTCATTTGGAGGTGTAGGTACGGAAATAGGAGTGTGCATGGATATTACGTATCGATAGGTGTGGACTGTGGGGTGCTCCCTCATCACCCACTAAAGCCTTACAACATGCCCACCTGTAAAGCAGAGAGGGAAAGCTAAAGGGACATTTCCCGATTCCTTTGCTGCCAGGTTCTGATCTGAACTCGGTCCTGTCCACCCAGATTCTCCTGCACGGGTGCGCGGTATGGAAGGGAGGGACACCAGGAGACAGCCTGACGTGGGGGACCTGTGTGCCATGGTGGGCGGGGGTAGTGGAGATGACGAGACTCCTTAGGCAGCAGCTGCCCTGGTTTCCTGGTTTGGCGACTTTCTGCAGAGTGGTCCTGGGCTGGAGTTATTCCAGGATCTCAGGCTCGATTCTGCGCCTTCAGTTCTTCCAGCAATTCTGTGAGCCACCTGGTACCCCGAAATTTATCCTTTTCTCCTTAAACGAGTTAGAGTGGATTCTACAGTCTTCGGTGGAACCCTGGCTGATTCTAGAATGCCCCTCTGCCATGAGGATCCCCAGGACCTTGTAAGGGCCTCTAGCAGCTGTAGTGGGGCAGCCCTTTGGGATCAACCTCAGTGCCCTACAGACTCCGAGTTCAGACGGCTGCAACAAGACGAGTCTGCTGAAGCCGCCCAACATGACCGAGGCGGCGGCTGCGGTGGGGCTGAATGAGTAGCTCCCAATCGCTCCGTGTTTACTCCGTGCCAAGCGCGGCGCCAGCCCCTTTCAGGGATGATCCCTTGAACTCCCAACCACATCCCCTCGTGGCGAGTATCGTTCCAGAACACCGAAGAACTTCCCCAAGGTCAGGACCTTGTGTACGTGGTTGCTGGGAGCCACGCACAGATCACGCTGACTCTGCGCCCACTCTGTGAACAGATCCAACCCCATTTTTAGGGGAGCAATTTAAGGGCAAAAGATTACTCTCACGACTTTCCCAAGGCCACAAAACAACAACAACAAAAAACAACAAACTATACTAAAAACAATTTTTAAAAATTTGGGCTCATTTTAGAAAAGGTGCAAAAACAGCACACAGTTCCCCGATCCCATTCCCCGGCCTCCTCTGACGCCGGCACCTTAGATAGCCATGGGACACTTGTCAAAACCGAGAAATTCACACCCGTGCGACGTTATTAAGGAGACTACAGACTACATTTGTGTTTCATGGAGTTTTTTGACAATGTCCCTCTACTGTTCCAGTATGTGATCCAGGATACCAAATTGCATTTAGCTTTTTTTTTTTT
>PISX010005509.1:94900-107286 GCA_004024625.1 Mellivora capensis | reverse complement strand
TGCAAATATCTTCTCCCATTCCGTGGGTTGCCTCTTTGTTTTGTTGACTGTTTCCTTTGCTGTGCAGAAGCTTTTGATCTTGATGAAGTCCCAAAAGTTCATTTTCACTTTTGTTTCCTTTGCCTTTGGAGACATATCTTGAAAGAAGTTGCTGTGGCTGATATCGAAGAGGTTACTGCCTATGTTCTCCTCTAGGATTTTGATGGATTCCTGTCTCATGTTGAGGTCTTCCCTAATCTGGGGAAGAAAAAGGCATTCAAGTTCAGAAGAAATAGAGAATCCCCTTTATAAACAATACAAATAGGTCAACACCTTTACATATAATAGTGGAGCTTGCAAATTTCAAAGATAAAAAGAAAATCTTGAAAGCAACTTGGGACAAGAGTTCCTTAACCTACAAGGGTAGACACATAAGGCTGGCAGCAGATCTGTCTACAGAGACCTGGCAGGCCAGAAAGGAGTGGCATGATATATTCAACATGCTAAATGGAAAAATATGCAGCCAAGAATACTTTATCCAGCTAGGCTGTCATTCAGAATAGAAGGAGAGATAATGAATTTCTAGGACAAACAAAAACTAAAGGAATCTGTGAACACTAAGCCAGTCCTTCAAGAAATACTAAAAGGGATCCTTTGAGCAGAGAGAGCCCAAAGGTAACACAGACCAGAAAGGAACAGAGACAATCTACAGGAACAGTGACTTTAAAGGTAATACGATGGCACTAAATTCATATCTTTCAATAATTACTCTGAATGTAAATGGGCAAAACCTCTAATCATAAGACACATAGTATCAGAATGGATTAAAAAAAAATAAGACCCACTGATATGCTGCTTACAAGAGAAAAGAGACTCATTTTACATCCAAAGACACCTCCAGATTGAAAGTGAGGATGTGGAGAACTATTTGTCATGCTAACAGACATCAAAAGAAAGCTGGAGTAACCATCAGACTACTAGATTATATCAAACAAACTGGATTTTAAACTGAAGACTGTAATAAGAGAAGAAGAAAGATTCTATGTCATAATAAGAGGGTTTATCCAACAAGAAGATATAACAATTGTTAATATTTATTTACTAACTTGGGAGCAGCCAAATATATAACCCAATTAATAACAAAATTAAATAAACTAATTGATAATAATGTAATGATAGTAAGGGACTTCAACACCTCACTCACAGCAATGGACAGATCACGTAAGCAGAAGATCAATAAGGAAGCAAGGGCTTTGAATGACACACTGGACCAAATGGCCTTCACAGATATATTTGGAGCATTTTATCCTAAAGCACCAGAATACACATTCTTCTTGAGTGCATATGGAGCATTCTACAGAAGAGATCACATAATGAGTCACAAATCAGGTATCAAATTGTACAAAAAGACTGAGATCATGCCATGCATATTTTCAGACCACAATGTCTTAAAGCTTGAAGTCAACCACAAGAAAAAAATTTGGAAGGACCACAAATACATGGAGATAAAGAACATACTACTGAAGAATGAATGAATTAACCAGGATATTAAAAGAAGAATTTTAAAAATACATGGAAGCAAATAAAAATGAACCTGACAGTTCAGGACCTTTGGGATGCAGCAAAAGAAGTCCTAAAAGGGAGGTATATAGCAATACCGGCCTTCCTCAAGAAACAAGAAATGTCTCAAATACATGACCTAACTTTACACCTAAAGGAGCTGGAAAAAGAACAGCAAATAAAGTCTAAATCCAGCAGAAGAAAAGAAATAATAGAGATTAGAGCAGAAAGCAATGAAACAGAAATTTAAAAATCCAGTAAAACAGATCAATGAAACTAGGAGTTGTTTCTTTGAAAGAATAAGATTGATAAATCCCTAGCCAGACTTATCAAAAAGAAAAAAGAAAGGACCCAAATAAATAAAATCATGAATGAAAGAGGAGAGATCACAACCAACACTGAAGAAATACAATTATAAGAGAATCTTATGAGAGATTGTATGCCAGCAAATTAGGCAATCTGGGATTCTAGGATAAATTCCTAGAAACATATAAACTACCAAAACTAAAACAGGAAAAAATTGGGAAACTGAGAAGATAATAACCAGCAAAGAAATTGAAGCACTAATAAAAAAATCTCCCAAAAAACAAGGGTCCAGGGCCAGATGGTATCCCAGTGGAATTATACCAAACATTTAAGAAGAATTAATACCTATTCTTCTGAAACTGTTACAAAATGCTGAAATGGAAGGAAAACTTCCAAACTTAATGAGGACAGCATTACCTTGATCCCAAAACCAGACAAAAACCCCACCAAAAAGGAGAATTACAGACCAATATCCCGGGTGAACATGGATGCAAATATTCTCACCAAGATACTAGCTAATAGGATCCAACAGTACATTAAGAGGATTATTCACCATGATCAAGTGGGATTAGTTCCTGGGCCATAGGGGTGGCTCAACAACTGCAAGTTAATCAATGTGATACACCACATTAATAAAAGAAAGGACAAGGGGTGCCTGGGTGGCTCAGTTGTTAAATGTCTGCCTGCGGCTCAGGTCATGATTCTAAGGTCCTGGGATCGAGCTCTGCATTGGACTCCTGCTTTGCCGGGAGACTACTTCTCCCTCTCCACTCCCCTTGCTTATGTTCCCTCTCTCACTGTGTCACTCTCTGTCAAATAAATAAAATCTTAAAAAAAAAAAAGGACAAGAACCATATGATCTTCTCAATAGATGCAGAAAAAACATTTGACAAAATACAGCATCCTTTCTTGATGAAAATTTTCTGCCATATAGGGATAGAGGGAACATACCTCAATATTATAAAAGCCATATACAAAAGACCCACAGCAAATATCATCCCCAACAGGGAGAAACTGAGGGCTTTTCCCCTAGAGTCAGGAACACAAGAGGGATGTCCACTCTCACCACTGCTGTTCAACATAGTACTGAAAGTCCTAGGCTTAGCAATCATATAACAAGAAGAAATAAAAGGCATCCAAATCAGCAAAAAAGTCAAGCTTTTGCTCTTTGCAGATGACATGAAACTCTAAGTAGAAAACCCAAAAGAGTGGTGCCTGGGTGGCTCAGTCAGTTAAGCACCTGCCTTCAGCTCAGATCATGATCCTGGGGTCCTGGGATCAAGATCCGTGTGAGGTTCCCTGCTCAGCAAGGAACCTGCTTCTCCCTCTTCCTCTACCTGCTGCTCCCCCTGCTTGTGCTCTCCCTCTCTCCGTCAAATAAAACAAACAAACAAAACAAAACAAACAAAACAAAACCCCAAAGACTCCACCAAAAAAATTGCTAGAACTGATACAGGAATTCAGCAAAGTCACAGGATATAAAATCAGTACACAGAAATCAATTGCATTTCTATACACTGACAACGAAGCAGAAGAAAGAGCAATCAAGGAGCCGATCCCATTAACAATTGCATGAAAAACCACAAGATACCTAGGAATAAACCTAGCCAAGGAGGTAAAGGATCTGTACTCTGAAAACTATAGAACTTATGAAAGATGTTTTTAAGAAATGGAAAGAAATGGAATGGAAGAAATGGAAAAATATTCCATACTTATAGATTAGAAGAACAAATATTGTTAAAATGTCTATGCTACCCAACACAATCTATACATTCAATGCAATCCCTATCAAAATGCATCAGTAATTTTCACAGAGCTGGGACAAATAATCCTAAAATGAGTATGGAACCAAAAAACACTCTGAATAGCCAAAGCAAAGTTGAAAAAAAAAAAATCAAAGCTGGAGGCATCACAATTCCAGACCTCAAGCTGTATTACAAAGTTGTAGTCATCAAGACAGTATGGTCCTAGCACAAAACCAGACACATAGATCAATGGAACAGACTAGAGAACCCAAAAATGGACCCTCAACTCTATGATCAACTAATCTTCAACAAAGCTGGAAAGAATATCCAACGGAAAAAAGACTCTTCAACAAATAGTGTTGGGAAAACTGGACAGCCACATGCAGAAGAATGAAACTGGACCACTTCCTTACACCATACACAAAAATAGACTCAAGATGGATGACAGACCTACATGTGAGACAGGAATCCATCAAAATCTGAGGAGAACACAGGCAATAGCCTCTTTGACCTTGGCTGCAGTACCTTCTTTCTAGACACATCTCCAAAGGCAAGGGAAAGAAAAGCAAAAATAAACTATTGGGGCCTCATCAGGATAAAAAGCTTTTGCACAACAAAGGAAACAATCAAACTAAAAGGCAACCTATGAAATGGAAGAAGATGTCTGCAAATGACTTACCAGATAAAGGGCTGATATCCAAAATCTATAAAGAACTTATCAAACTCAACACCCAAAAAACAAAAAGCAAGTAAAGAAATGAGCAGAAGACATGAATAGACATTTCTCCAAAGAAGACATACAAATGGCTAACAGACACTTGTAAAGATGTTCAACATCACTCAGCATCAGGGAAGTACAAATCAAAACCACAATGAGATACCACCTCACACTGGTCAGAATGGCTAAAATTAACAAGTCAGGAAACAACAGAACTACCCTATGATCTAGCAATTGCACTACCAGATATTTATGCAAAGGATACAAACATTCAAAGGGTTATATGCTCCCTCATGTTTATAGAAGCAATGTCCACAATAGCCAAAATATGGAAAGAGCCCAGATGTCCACTGACAGACGAATGAATAAAGAGGAGGTGGCAAATATATATATAATGGAATATTACTCAGCCATCAAAAAGAATGAAATCTTGGAACTAGAGGATATTTTGCTAAGTGAAATATTGTCTGAGAAAGACAATAACCATGTGATTTCACTCATATGTGGAATTTAAAAAACAAAGCAGATGAACATAGGGAAAGGAAGGAAAAATAAAATAAAATGAAACAGGGAAGGAGGCAAACCATAAGAAATTCTTACCTCTAGAAAACAAACTTGAGAGATGCTGGGAGAGATGTGGGTGGGGCAATGGGGTAACTGGGTGATGGGCATTAAGGAGGGCACTTGAAGTAATAAGTAATGGGTGTTATATGCAACTGATGAATCACTGGCTTCTACCCATGAAATGAATAATACAGTTTATGTTACCCAAATGAAATTTAAATAAAAAATTCTTAAAAAGCAGTTAACTTCATTTTTTTATTTTGCTTTTTGTTTGGGGGGCTTGCTTGTTTTAAAGTTGTTTAAAGTTTTTTTTTTTTAAAGCTATATATTCACCTGGTTACAGAGTCAAAAACTACAAGACAATGTAGATCCACAGATAACATTCATCACCTTCCTCCCTCTCTTCTCATAGATAATTTTAAAATCTTATTTTTGCTTCTACTTGAGGTAAATGCTGGTGAGGATGTGGAGAAATTGAAACCATCATCCATGGCTGGTGAGAATGTAAATAGTACAACTGCTGTGGAAAACAGTTAGTTCCTTAAAAAATTAACATAAAATTACCATTTAATCTGGTAATTTCATTCCCAGGTACGTACCCAAAACAAAAAGCAAGTACTCAAGGAGATATATGTGCACCAATGTTCACAGAAAAATTATTCACAATAGTCAAAGTTGGAAACAAGACAAGTGTCCCTCAATGTACAAATGGATACACAAAATATGGTATGTATGCACAATGAAATATCACTCAGCCACAAGAAAGAATAAAAGTCTGATAGTGACCACAGCATGGATGAACCCTGAAAACATGATGCTAAGTAAAATAAGCCAGATAGAGAAGGACAAATAGCATATGATCCTACTTATATGAAATAACTAAAACAGGCAAATTTACAGAGATAAAAAGTAGATTAAAGATTATCAGAGACTGTGGGGAAGGGAGAATGAGGAGTTATTGGTTGACAGTTACAGAGTTTCTGCTTGGAGTCATGGAAAAGTTTCAGAAAGAGATAGTGGTGATGATTTCATGACATTGCAAATATTATTAATGCTATGAGTTGTATACTAAAAATGGTTAAAATGGAAAAAAATTGGTATTTTTAAAAAACCTCTCCTCCGGGGCGCCTGGGTGGCTCAGTGGGTTAAAGCCTCTGCTTTCGGCTCAGGTCATGATCTCAGGGTCCTGGGATCGAGCCCCACATCGGGCTCTCTGCTCAGCGGGGAGCCTGCTTCCTCCTCTCTCTCTGCTTGCCTCTCTGCCTACTTGTAATCTCTGTTAAATAAATAAATAAAATTTTAAAAAAAAAACACCTCTCCTCCCAGTTTTACATACATAGTAGCATACTCTCCACACTTTCTCCATCTTGTTTATTTTATTCCATCTTGCTTTTTTTCACCAAATAATCATCTATAGTAGTGTAGAGATAGAGAGATTTCTCATTTCTTTTATGGCTGCAGAGTACTCTAATATATAAATATATCATAGTTTATTTAAATCTTCTAAAGTTGAAAAATTGGGCTGTTCATTGGATATTTTAAAGTAAAAAAAAGATATAATCTCATTTACATTACAAATAGATCACTCTGGCTGATATGTGGAAAATGTATTATGCGGAAGTTGGGTAAGAGTGGAAACAGAGAGATAAGGTCCTTATAAACATCCTGAAAAGATGATAGTTACTTGAACGAAGGTGGTAGTGTTGGACATAGAGAAAATTCATGAATTCTAGATGTGATTATGGTAGAGACTACAAATTGTTTTCTGGATGGATGTGGGAAGTAAGGGATAAAGAAAAGTGAAGGTGAATCCTAATTTGGGGACTTCATAAATTAGGTAGATGGTGGTGCTATGAATGGAGAGGACTAGGGAAGAAGTAGGAGTTAGTTGTTTTGTTTGCATTTTTTGTTTTGTTTTGTTTTTTGGTCTTTTGTGGGGTGTGAAATCAGGAGTTCTTCTTGGGTTATCCAGATTGAGTATCAAGTAAATCATTTGGAATATGAATCTGGAGTTCAGTGAAGATGTTAGGTGTTAAACATTTTGGGAGTTATTGGCTTATAGGTGGTATTTGAAGCCGTGGGATTGGAAGAGCTTACATAGGAAATAAACGTAGCTGGAACCAGGAAAGAGGTCAATAGCTAACTCTAGTCCACACTAACAAAGGAGGATGAGCAAGTGCAGAAACCTGAGAATTAGCCCCAGAGGTGGGAAGGGAGGAACCTGAAAAGTATGGTGTCATGAAACCCAAAAGAAGAAAGTTTTTTATGAATGAGGGAACTGTCCATGTCCATAGCCATGTTCAATGCTACAAAGAGATGAAGTAAGATGGCTAAAGGAAGTAACCACTGGCTTAGGCAATAAGGAGGCTATTGGTGATTTTCACAAGACATTTAAGCAGAGGGATGAGAGAATGGTAGGTGAGGAGTAGGAGACAGGCAGGTCAAAGAAGGGTTTTAGATGAGAGGTTCTCAAGCTGGTTTATAATCCTCTCCTTGTGAAGAAGGATGACAGAAAAAGGAGAGGGTTGGTTGTGTTAGAAACATCTGTGAGGTACACAATCACTTAATAGTCACACGCCAGTACTTAAGCACATTATTGTCACCTATCTAGATTTATTTTTTATTTTTTATTTTTTTTAATTTTATTTGTCAGAGAGAGGGAGAGAGAACAAGCACAGGCAGAGTGGCAGGCAGAGGTAGAGGGAGAAGCAGGCTCCCTGCCGAGCAAGGAGCCCGATGTGGGACTCGATCCCAGGACGCTGGGATCATGACCTGAGCCAAAGGCAGCCGCCCAACCAACTGAGCCACCCAGGCATCCCACCTATCTAGATTTAACTAGTGGTATCACAAGACTCCAAGCCCCTTCTACTCCCTGTACCTTTTATTTCCTCTTATCTTGAGATATTCTTTGCCTCAATTCGTTTATAGTTCTTTCTGAGGTAGTTTCCTCGGAAAGAGAACATGGTTGGTATATTTTCCTGAGATCTTTGTGTGTTGAAAATGCTTCTTCTTTTGTCATCACTTGGCTATGTTGTAGATTCTTGGATCACTTCCTGTCCTCTAAATGTCTAACTTCCAGTGTTGAAGATGAGAAGATTCATACTGATACTTGTTTGTTTCTCTTTCCCTTAGACAGTAATCAGCTCTCTTTGAATGAAAGCTTATAAGACTTCTTCCTTGGGATAAGGGAAGTTCATCAGGATATGGGTAACTTTTCTCATTATTCTGGCTTTTAATTTGGTGATCTTGACCAAACCAAAGATCCAAGCCTTCTTCATTCTTTTCTTTATGGGACTTCTAAAATTTGTCATTTTTCTTTTCTTTGTGGCTCATGAATTTGCTCTCAGTGGTGGAATGTTTTCCATTCAGTCTACTTAAACTCTGGTGGAGGCTTTAAGCAGTGACCATTTTATTTTCAATTAGTAGAATTTTTAAATTTTAAGTACACAATTGAGTTCTGTCCTTTCAGGAAACATCTATTGTGCTTTAATTATATGTCCTTCAACAACCCCTACCTTATAATTAAAGTCACTTAAGTCTGCCTTCTCAGGCACTAACCACTTTGATTATTTGGTAGCATGTCTCCTCTAAGTTAGAATACTTCCTAAATGTTTGATGGTCTTTTTGGCTGATTCATATGGTCAAATATGGCCGATTCTGATGGTCAAAAAGACCATCAAACATTTAGGAAGTATTCTAACTTAGAAGAGGCATGCTACCAAATAATCAAAGTGGTTAGTGCCTAAGAAGGTAGACTTAAGTGACTTCATATTTTTATGATATGATTCATATCTTTAGATATGAAATCCCTCAGTAGGTGGAGCACTGTGTTTTACTGGCCAATGTTAGAAGAGAGGAGTCAACTCAAGACCACAGGTGCCCCTCACCCCAGGCAAGAGGGAATCTATTGTCTTTACTCCCAGTCCACGATAGAAATAAGCCTTTTTCACAGCTTTTAAGTCCTACCTTGGGACGCAGTGATGTTCTAAACTTGTAATTTCTGCCCCAGAACTCAAGGCCTCAGTATTTGGATGCTCCTCCTGGCTTCAACAATAGTGGACAATTGTTTGGGCGGTCTTGGAACCAAAAGAGTACAGAGTCAGGAATGTGAGTTCAAAAATCCCCTTTAATTTGATTTTATTTGATTTTTAAGTCTGTAACTCTTCAACCATTGCCCCCAGAGCACAAGAATAAAATTTTGGCACATTAAAAATACATACTGTGCTGTGATATAAAGTTATCTGATGTATGATTATTGGTAAACAGTTAAGTATACATAATTAATTGAGGTGGATGATTAGCTGGAGTTATAATGAGAGCAAATTATATTTTGAAATAAGTTGAATCCTGAATACATTTTTTTGTTTGTTTCAAGTGCCACGAAATACCACATGTATTTTAAATGTCCTGTTAGGGATAAAAGAGTACGATTATAATTCAGGCTAGAGTTTACAGTCTAAAGTTAACATATGAGAGAACCTATGTGCTAGTTGCTGAAGAATTTTTACTTAAATTTAGCGAACGCCATCAATAAACCAAGATGGAGGGTGGAAATTGAACAGATCAGGTGGTTAGAGTCTAACAGACATTTAGGCACATCGCGGAAGTGCAGAGATGCTGAGTTATTCATCCCGAACTGCGCTAATTAAAAAAGTTTTAATCACCCTGGTTCAATTAATGTCTCTAAAGAAATTATAAGTTAACAAAATGTTTGTCAAGCCAAACTCTGATCCAGGCTTGTTTGGTGTGATGCAAACGCTGGCTGGGGGCCAAGGACGCTTCGCGCTCTCATGCTGAAATACGAGCTGAGCTCCGGGAGGACCAGAGAAGCCTAAACAAACATCTGGGCCCTTCTAACTGCTTACTATTTTCAGTTTTTATAACAGTCTTCTCTGGATTTCTATATAAAAACAAAACACACTGCATGCTTTTCCTTAGCAGAGGCAAGAAGATCTTGAGACTGCGGCGCCAATTTGGTTTCGATCAGTACTGACGTTTCTCTCTTTTTAACAAATTATCTTTTGCCTCTTCCGTTTTTCCATTTTCATGATCTCTCCCCTCTTTTTTATTTCTTTTTTCCTGCACTTTGATGGCTCATCAAATTCCTATGAGGTGTTTGATTAGAGCAATTAATGGCAAATCTATGAATAGGAAAATCCATCCGTCGCAATAGCAGTTGGTGTGCTTGGATCACCAACAGTTTAAGATCCTGAACAGATTCCCCACCTTGAACTAGAGCCTGGCCCTCTACCATCCATAGTCAGCCTGTGCCTGTGCATGTGCTTAGTTTGGCACTTTCAAAAGAACTCGGTGTTCTTTTAAAAAACGGAATATGAATGGGGGTGTTGGTCTGGCTCATTTGGCATAGCATGTGAGTTTCGATTTTGGGGTCACGATTTCAAGCCCCATGTTGGGCGCAGAGCATACTTTAAAAAAAATAAAAAAATAAAGAAAATAAAAGAAGTAAATAAGTAAGTAAATAAATAAAACTGAATATGAATAACTAAATGAAATGCACTTTTTCCAACTGATCCCACCCAGGGCAAACAGCCTTAAACTTCCTCTTGCTTTTACCCTACTTGAATAGCCTGTGAGTCGCCTAAGTTTGTACCTGGTTAGAATTTTTGGAGAAAGCCCCCAAAGCCTTGTTTCTCAAATGTTCTTCAGGATGTTCTGGGGTGGGGCCTAGGGCTGTGCCTGTGTAAAGAACATTTCATGTGGTTCTACTAAGGTGGTCCTGGGCCCCACTGAAGAAACATCACCTGAAATGTTTTCCAAATAGTCTCTGTGTGTGTGTGACGACAAAATGAAAAAAAAAAAAAAAAAAAAAAGGTCAAATCACAAATGACAGAGTGGATAAATGAGAATGATGCATCTCATTAATTCATGGGTTCTCCTTTTGCTAAATTATGCTGAAGTTTTTATGAAGAAAAATAGTGAATAATTAAAAATGAAATTTTATATGGAAAGCAGTAATTATACATATGTACGCATAGGCAGCACTGGTAATGCTACCAAATTTCAAAACAATTTTCTTTCTTAGCTCTCCCAAAGGTGACATAATATTTTTTTAGTTTAATTTTCCAAAAATTCATTTAACAGAAAAAAGTCCTACTCATGGAGATGGTTTTTGTAAAAAAAAAAAAAAAAGCAAAATTCTTTTAACTTTGTAATAAAGGTTGTTGAATAAAGTTAAATTGTTACTCTTAATCCAATTACCCTAAATAAAAATATTGATTTGTTAGGTACTAATGAGGTGAACTAAATTACCATTAAATCTAAACTAGGGAATGTCCTTGCACTATTAAAACACACAGTTCAGGGGCGCCTGGGTGGCTCAGTGGGCTAAACCCTCTGTCTTCGGCTCAGGTCATGATCCCAGGGTCCTGGGATCGAGCCCCACATTGGGGCTCTCTGCTCAGCAGGGAGCCTGCTTCCACCTCTCTCTCTGCCTGCCTCTCTGCCTACTTGTGATCTCTCTCTCTGTCAAAAAAATAAATAGAATAAAAATAAAATAAAAAAACAACACACAGTTCACTACTACCATTCTTCTGAAAATTCTCTTTAAAATTGGTCTAGATTTTTAGACTTTTAGACAATTTTCTTTAAAATTGGTTCTTTTTTCTTTTAAACTTAGCAAAGTAGGCAATTCCATTCTTTTTTTTTTAAGAAAGTTTTTTTTCCTCTGATTTTTAAAAGTTGTGAACATAGTCATACAATATAGAAAAGTAGAAAAAGCAAAACATTACCCATAACTTTACCTGCTTGGAGAGAACATTTAATAAAGTATAAGATAATACAAAAGGTGATAAAATTATAATATAAATACCACATAATGTAAAATATTTATAAAATTAAAAAGGCCATTTTACAAAGTTAAAAAATATTTCTGTACCACAAGAAGCCACAGTTAAACAAAATGCAAATTCCATAGTACTACATTACATAAAAAGTAAAATTCTTCTTTCTCAATTCAGTCTTGATAGTTGGCTCTTTTCCTTTCTTCTTCCTTTTTTTTTTTTTTGAAAAGGTTTTTCCCAGTATTTAACATACCTTTAAATAATTTGTTTAGTACTTTAATTCTTCTTTTCCTTTCAGTTTAGGTATAACTTGCATTCAGTAAATTGCACACAAATCTTAAGCTAGCTCAAAGAAATTCTATGTATGTATGTCTACAACCATGTCACTAGTAACTGCTACCAAATCAAGTTATAGAACATTTTAGCTCCCAGAAGGCTTACCCCTTCCCACACATTGTTCCCCTAAAGATAATTACTCTTCTCCTTGAGTATTACAAGTGTTTGAATGTTATATAAACAGAATCATATATTTTTTCCTTTTTTTAGAGGTGTAATTAACATACAGTGTTACATTAGTTTCAGGTATACAATATAATTGTTCAATAATTATACATTTCTCAGTGCTCATTAAGATAATCTTAATTTCCAAGTCAATCGGAGAAAGACAACTATCATATAATCTCCCTGATATGAGAAAGTGGAGATGCAACATGA
>PISX010005509.1:0-94800 GCA_004024625.1 Mellivora capensis | reverse complement strand
GGACATTGGGGAGGGTATGTGCTATGGTTAGTGCTGTGAAGTGTGTAAACCTGGCGATTCACAGACATGTACCCCTGGGGATAAAAATATATTATATGTTTATAAAAAATTTAAAAATTTAAAATTAAAAAAAAAAGATAATCTTAATTTCCTTTACCTATTTCACCCATTCCCCCCATCCACCTCCCCTCTGATAACCATCAGTTTATTCTCTGTATTTAAGAGTCTGGTTTTTTTGTCTCTTTTTTGCTTTGTTTGTTCTGTTTCTTAAATTCCACATATGAGTGAAATCATATGGTATTTGTCTTTCTCTGACTGACTTCTTTCGCTTAGCATTATACCCTCTATATCCACCCATGTTGTTGCAAATGGCAAGATCCCATTTTTATGGCTGAGTAATATTCCATTATAGATACACCACATCTTCTTTATCCATTCATCTACCAGTACATACTTGGGTGGCATACATAATTTGGCTAATGTAATAGTGCTGCAATAAACAAAGGGGTGCATATATCTTTTTGAATTAGTGTTTTTGTATTCTTTGGGTAAATTCCCAGTAGGGGAATTACTGGGTCATGAATTACCATAGATGGTAATTCTATTTTTAACTTTCTGAGGAACCTCCATACTGTTCTCCACAGTAGCTGCACCAATGTGCATTCCTACCATGGGGGTTTCTTTTTTTCCCAGGTCCTTGCTAGCACTTGTTATTTCCTGGGTTTTTATTTTAGCCAGTGTGACAGGTGTAACGTTTTGCACAGTAAAGGAAACCTTCAACAAAATAGAAAGCAACTTACTGGATGGGAGAAGATATTTGCAAATGATATATCTGATAAGGGGTTAATACCCAAAATACATAAAGAACTTATACAGCTCAACAACAAAAAACAGAAAACAAAACAAAACAAAACAAAAACCCAACCAAAAAAAACAAAAACAAAAAACCAAAGAATCCAATTTAAAGATGGGCAGAGGATCTTAATGGACTTTTTCCCCAATAAGACATGCAAATGGTCAACAGATACATGAAAAGATGCTTAACACTACTAATCATCAGGGAAATGCAAATTCAAACCACAATGAGATATCACTTTATATACTATTTCAGACAGATTTTTCTCATTCAACATAATGTATGTGAGATTCATCCATGTTTTAGGTATATCACTAGTTTATTTTTCATTGCTACATACTGTTCCATACATAGCTATATCACAATTTATCTGTTATATTGTTGATGGGCATATGGGTGGTTTCTATTTTTTGCCTATCATAAGTAATACTGCTATTCTTGAACATGTCTTTTTATGGAAATAAGTACTCGTATACCTTGGGTATATAACAAAGAGTTCAATTTATCAATCTTTTTTTGTCCTTATCTTTATCTGCCCCCAAATCATGGAAATATTCTCTTATGTTTTCTTGTAGAAAGCTTGTTGTGTTATTTTTCACATTTGGTTTTAAGATCTATAGTGAATTCATTTTTGTGTATGGTATGAAGTAAAGGTCAAGATTCTTTTCTTCTTCAAGTATATATCTACTTGACCTAGTATCATTTATTGAAAAAAAAACAAACTATCCTTTCCCTCACTGAGTTTAGTAAATAAATACTGTCATGAAAGTTATAAATATAGATATATATATTTATATATAGAAACATATATGTACATGTGTATACATATATATTTATATATAGAAACATATGTATATCTTTATACTTGTTGCTGGGTCTCAGTTGCATTTAATATATCTATTTGATTATTTGTACATCATTGCCACACTCTTTTTTTAATATTTTTTAAGGTTTTATTTATTCACTTGATGGAGAGAGAGATCACAAGTAGGCAGAGAGGCAGGCATGGAGAGAGGGGGAAGCAGGCTCCCTGCTGAGCAGAAAGCCTGATGTGGGGCTCGATCCCAGGATCCTGAGATCATGACCCAAGCCAAAGGCAGAGGCTTAACCCACTGAGCCATCCAGGCACCCTCATTACCACACTCTTAAGCACTGTAAATTTGTAAGCATCGATATCTGGTAGTTAAAGTCTTCCATCTTTGTTCTTCCTCAAGATACCCAAATAAAATTTTTAAAATCATTTAGTCACTTTTCACAAATAGCTTCTTGGAATTTTGCTTGGGATTGAGTTGAATTTATAGTACATTCTGAGCAGAATAGATATCTCACTAATCTGTGACCAAATTATTATCACTCCATTTTTAAAAAATCTGTAATTTCTCTCTGTAATATTTTGCACTTTCAATATAAAGATCTTGTGGTTCTTTTGTGAGATATGTTTCCCGTTTTTTGATGGTTTTTTGGTGCTTACATGGTATTTCTAAAATTTTTATTTTCTACTTGTTTCCCCTAGTGCATAGAAGTAAATTGATTTTTTTATTTGACCCTATATCTTGCAACCTTGCTAAATTCTCTTATGTATTTTAATAATCTGTAGATTCTTTTGGACTTTTTCTGTACATGTCCTGTCATCTATAAATAAAGACAGCCTCATGTAAAATAAAGAACAAAGCAGAAATAAATGAAATAGAGATTAAAGAGAAAGAAGAAGAAAAGATCAATGAACCCAGGAGCTGGTTCATTTGAAAAACAACAAAATTGATAAATCCTTAGCCAGATCCACTGAGAAAAAAAGAGGGAGGACTCAAATAGTAAAATCAGAAATGAAGAAGGAAAAATAGCAACCAACACCAGAAAAATACAAAATATTATAAGAGAATATTAAGAAAAATTTTATGCTAACAAACTGAACAATATTGAAGAAATGGACAAATTCCTAGAAACAGATAATCTTCTAAAAGTGAATCAGGAAGAAATTGAAAATCTGAACAGATTGATTACTAGATATGAAATTGAATCAGTAATCAAAACACTGCGAATAGGCAAAAGTTCAGGATCAGATGGATTCACTGGTGATTTCTACCACATTTTAAAAAAATTTATTTGAATTTTACTTAGTTAACATACAGTGCAATATTGGTTTCTGGAGTAGAATTCAGTGATTCATCACTTACATACAACACCCAGTGCTCATCACAACAATTACTCTCTTTAGTACCCATTACCCACCTACCCATCCCCTACCCACCTCCCTCTATCAACTCTGTTTGTTCTCTATCATTAGGAGTCTCATGGTTTGTTTCCCTCTCTCCTTTTTTTCTTTTCCCTCTTCCCCACTGTTCATCTGTTTTCTTTCTTAAATTCCACATATGAGTGAGATCATATGGTATTTGTCTTTCTCTGATTGGCTTATTTCACTTAGCGTAATACATTCTAGCTCCATCCACATTGTTGGAAATGGCATGATTTCTTTTTTTGATGGCTGAGTAATGTGTATATATATATATGTATATATATACATACACACACACACACACACACACACACACACATACCACATCTCCTTTATCTATCCTGAGTCAATGTACCTTTGGGCTCTCTCCACAGTTTGGCTATTGTAGGTAATGCTGCTATAAATGTCGAGGTGCATGTACTCCTTCGAATCAGTATTTTTGTATTCTTTAGGTAACTACCTCATAATACAATTGCTGGGTCATAGGGTAATTCTATTTTTAACTTTTTGAGGAACCTCCAAACTGCTCTCCAGCGTGGTTGCATCAGTTTACATTCCCACCAACAGTGCAAGAAGATTCCTTTTTCTCCACATCCTTGCTAACACCTGTTGTTTCTTGTGCTGTTAATTTTAGTTATTCTGACAGATGTGAGGTGATATTTCATTGTTCTACCAAATTTTTAAAGGATAAGTAATATCTATTCTTGAATTTTTCCAGAAAATAGAAGAGAAAAAAAAACCTTCCAAATTCATTCTATGACGCCAGTATGATCCCGGTACCTAAATACAGAAAAAGAAATCTACAGGCCAATATCCCTAACAAACATAGGTACAAACCTCCTCAACAAAATACTAGCAAACTGAATTCAAGAACACATTAAAAAAAATGATTCATTGTGATCAAGCAGAATTTTTCCAGGGATCCAAGGGTGCTTCAATTTTCATAAATCAATCAACATGATACACCACATTAACAGGACAAAGAATAAAAACCATTTGATCATCTCAACAGATGCAGAAAAGCCTTGATAAAATACAACATCAATCCATGACAAAAAATCTCAACAAAGTGGGTTTAGAGAGAATGGACCTCAACTTAATAAAGGCTATACATGAAAACCCACAGCTGATATCGTATTTAATTGTGGAAAACTGAGAGCTTTTCATCTAAGATCAGGGACAAGACTTGGCAATCCACTCTCACTACTTTTATTCACCAGAGTACTGCAAGTCCTAGATGCACCAATCTGATAAGAAAAAGAAAAAGGATCCAAATTGATAAGAAGGAAAACTGTCACTACTTGCAGATGACATGATACCAAACATAGAAAAGTGTAAAGCTCCATCAAAAAACTCTAAGAACTGATAAGTGAATTCAGTAAAAGTTGTAGGATAAAAAATTAATATAAAGAGATATGTTACAGTTCTATACATGAATAACAAAGTAGCAGAGAGAGAAATTTACAATTTTCCAATTTACAGTTGCAGCAAAAAAATGACACACTAGGAATAAACCTAATCAAGAAAGTGAAAGACCTGTACTCTGAAAACTACAAAACACTGGTGAAAGAAATTAAAAGCAACACAAACAAATGGAAAGATATTCCATGCTCATGGAATAGAAGAATTTATATAATTAAAATTTCCATATTACCCAAAGCAATCTACAAATTCAATGCAATTCCTATCAAAATAACAACAGCATTCTTCACAGAACTAAAAAAATAATGATAAATTTGTATGGAACCACAAAGGATCCCAAATAGTCAAAACAATCTTGACAAAGAACAAAGCTGGAAGTAACCCAATTCCAGATTACAAAATACACTACAAAGCTGTAGTAATCAAAGCAATATGGTACTGGCACAAAAACAGACACATATGTCAATGTAACAGAATAGAGAGCCCTGAAATAAACCCATGCTTACATTGTCAATTAATCTATGACAAAGGAGGCAAGAATATACAATGGGAAAAAGACAGAGTCTCTTAGACAAATGGTGTTGGAAAAACTGGACAGCTACATGCAAAAGAATGAAACTGGGCCACTTTCTTACACTGTTCACAAAAACAAACTCAAAATTGATTAATGACGTAAATGTGAGACCTAAAATCATAAAACTCCTAGAAGAAAACAATGTCTCTTTGACATTGGCTGTAGTAACAGTTTTCTAGATATATTTCTTCAGGCAAGAGAAACAAAAGCAAAAATAGAAAACAAACAAATAAAAAAAGCAAAAATTTGGGCTACACCAAAGGAAAATTTGGGCACAGCAAAGGAAACCATCAACAAAATGAAATGGCAGTACACTGAATGAGAGAAGGTATTTGTAAATGATATGTCCAATTAGGGGTTAATATCCAAAATATATAAAGAACTTACACAAGTCAACAATGAAAGAACAAACAATCCAATTAAAAAATGGGCAGAGGACCTAAATAGACATTTTTCCAGAGAAGACATACAAATATGTGAAAAGGTGCCCAACATCACTAATTATCAGGGCAATGGAAATCAAAACCACAATGAGATATCACCTTATATTTGTCAGTTGGCTAAATAAAAAAGACAAGAATAACAAGTGTTGGTGAGGATGTGGAGAAAAGGAACCCTTGTGCACTGTTGGTGGGAATGCAAATTGGTGCAGCCACTGTGAGAAACAGTAGGAGGTTTCTCAAAAAAATTAAAAATAGAATTCCATACAATCCAGGAATCCCTCTTCTAGGTATTTACCCAAAGAATATAAAAATACCAATTCAAAAAGATATATGCACCCTTATATTTATTGTAGCATTATTTACAATGGCCAAGATACAGAAGCAACCCATGGGTTGTCCCCCACCACCCCCACACACACTGGAATATTACTCGGCCATAAAAAATGAAATCTTACCATTTGTGACAATACAAATGGACCTGGAGGATATAATGATAAGTGAAATAAGTCAGAGAAAGACAAATCCCATATTTCATTCATACATGGAATCTAAAGAAAAAAACAAACCAAAAGACAGACTCTTAAATATAGAGAACAAACTGGAAGTTGGGCGGGGAGGATGGGTTATTAGACAAAGAGGATTAAGAGGTACAAACTTCCAGTCACAAAATAAATAAGTCACAGAGATTAAAAAGTACAGCAAACAGAATACAGTCAATAATATTGTAATAATGATATATGGGACAGATGGTAACTACACATATTGTGGTGAGCATTGAGTATGTATAGAATTATTGAATCACTATGTTATACACCTGAAACTAACATAATATTGTATGTTAATGATACTTGAAAAAAAAAATTTTAAAGACAGCCTCATGTCAAGAACTGAAGGGTCTGGAGTTTACTTACAAGAGGAAATCACTTGCAATCTGACACAAGATGCCTGGGTCATGATGAAAGACCTTTTCACTCATGAAAAAGCAATATCTAGAGTATCAACATGTTTGTATCAGTATAAGCCCCAATTTGCAGATGAGCCTAGATGAATGTCTGCACACACACTGGATCATGTTATAGGCCAGAAACACTGAGCTTGGGGGAACTTTCTGTTTTATAGCAACCAGTAAGCAAGACTTATTATCCCAAAGCAGACATGATCTTATTCCTCAAGGTTACTTACTGCAAATACTTGGTCAGGGCTTTGCATTCTTGGCATATTCAGCAAGATGTGTAGGAACAGGAAAGCCCCCATGGAAGAGCATTTCCAGACACTACCCACCCCTGACTTTTACATCGTCTTTGCTTCTAGCCTGATCAGGGCCCCATAGACATTAGGCAGGTTGTGTTCACTGGCAGGCTTTACTCTGGGTTTGTATGGGAACCAACAAGGAGGCAAGACACGCTCTCTCAACCCCACATGCCAAAAAGATTGCTACTAATTGGCCAACAGAGGACTTGAGTTGGATGACATTCTGGGGCAAAGCTGCTTTGTCCTTTTGTCCCTTCTATTATCCCTTGTGAGTGTCTAGAATTATTTCCCCATTCTAGGAGCCCGGACAGGCTACAAAGTGTCTTTAGAGGGCAGTTCTAAGGCCTCTATCCTGACAAACCAGGATGTTCTGGAAAGAGGGGAGAGCAGGGCAAAGGCAGGGATTTTATTATCTCAGCTATTCTGAAAAGCTCATTATCATTTTAATTTGTGGGTTAACGGCCAGCTCTCTCCCATTCTTTTCATTTGCAGGGTAGTCATGAGCTGAAGAAGTCTTGGGAAAGGTTGGTTTGTGCTAATGTTTTACTCTGTTCTGTTTTCTTCAAGCTTCCTATCCTGCTGCTTCTTCATTTAGGATTTCCTCAAACTTCTGTTCCTGTTTTCTTGGTTATGTTTTCATTTCTCAAAAAAATAAATTATTCCTGCTATTTCAGTGGGATCTTGGGAGACAGGAGAAGTAAACAGGAAGACTCATTGCTCTGTCTTGAACTGGAAGCCTCTAATTTTTCAAGGATTTGGCATCATAGAAAGAGCATGAAATCCCTTTTGCCTCCCATCCTTTCTTTTTTTTCACTTTCCCTCTCTCTCCCTCTGTACTTCCATACACTCACCCACAGGCAAACTGCAGGACAACACATGTTATTAAAATAAAAATAAAATAGAACAATGATTTTCATGATATATGTTCTCTCACTCTCAGTGACTCAAAAAACATTTGCTAAGTGTCTCCTCAGTGTTTGGCATTACTGTAAGCACTAGGAATAGAAAAAAAAAAACTGTAGTCCTTGACTTCCTAGGGGTCTAAAAACCAGTAAGAGAAAAAAAGGTAAACAAATAGCCAATGGGGTAAGTATAAATTCACATTATGTATTCTTTGTAAGGGGAGCCTTTGGAGTTCTGACCAAGTGGGAAGAGAATTTGCAAAGGGTGGAGTGTGAGGCGGAATGAAGTCTTCCTCATGGAGATCATGTACTAGCTCAGTCTCAAAACCTCAACAGGATTGTCCTAGACAGACAAAGGGAATATACTTAATATGGAATAATCCATAATGCATATAGCATATTGGGAAAATATAGCATATTTCCAGAGCTGAAATGTTTAAGGGAAAATGTTAGAACAAGAAGGTTTTGAAGGTCCTTGTGAGTCACACTGAAGACTTAGAGTGTGGCCAATGTTTCCCAAAGTGTGGCACAAAATTATCTTAGCTCACACATGGGCTTTTTAAGAAATAGTTTTGAGTTTTTTATGTATGTTAGAGACATAAGCCAGCATGTCAAACCCATGATTTTACAAATATTAGCACTTAGGGTAAAGCTAGCAGGTAATGCTGTTGGGATTCATCTCAGGCAAGCCAATGAACAGGTTAAGTGCTCAGATACACCCATAAATGTTCCAAGCCTTCAGTGCCCACCAAACTGAGAGAAAACAGACACTAATTTGTAATAGAGCTTAATGTAAGAAAGGAGCAATAAAAGTAATAAAAACAAAGTAAAAGTAGTAATCTCTCTACTCCTAAACTCATTTTCCCATTTACTGTGTATTTGTTGGGGTTTGATGGATTTGGCGCTGATCAAGGAAAAATATGACCACAAGAAGCAGTAGCACACAACTAGCTTTATTGGGTGCTGCTTAGGGTTGCATGTGAGTAAGTCCCTCAATGAAGGAGTCTGTCCAGAGGCTATATTGTTGGGGGCTACTACCCAGAAGGGGAGGAGGGCAGAGGGACTCCTAGGAGAGAGGGAGGCCAGAAAGTGGCTTATGTGTCTAGATGATGTCACTCAGAAGCATGGCGGGGAATTTCTGGGTCAGAGAGCTTGAAGGTCAGCTGTAATAGCTTGGGGCCTTATAGCCATGAGGCTCTATCTACCCAATGACAGCAGATGTGGGCTGAGGTTTTATGGAGTACACAAAGCAGATGGGACCTAAATGGTTTAAAATCTGCTAATTTCGGCTACTTTTTAGATAATTAGATGTGTAAAATTTTGAATTTGGCACTGGTGGGCTTTTGAGCTAACAAGTCTCAGCCTCGAGTGAAGAAATAATGGAGTTAAGACTCAGAAGACCATCTTTGGCTTATGTATACGACAATGTTTTTTCCATGGAGCTCCTAAATCCTGTAGTTTGGGAACATGATTTATAGCAATGTATTTAAGTGAGTGAAATCACATTACAACAAGACGAGGCCCCCCCTTGAAGTTGTATTTATTTTCATTTAGTATAATTCAAAATAAACCCAAACAATTTAATTTTATTTGTTTTCAAAACAATTTGCATTTAGTTTAAACTATGGAGCCCGTGTGGCAGTTAAGGGCATAGATTGGAGTCAGAAAGCCCTAAATGCAATGTCTAGCTTTACCACCCATGTAACTTCTATCTGCTTCAGTGTTCTCGTATGTGAAACAAGGATCCTGGCCTCCGCTTCATGATAAGCTTAGGATTAAACAAGGTAATGCAGGGAGAACAAGCTGGTAGACTCTTCTGACCTTGATGTCAACTGAGGGGACTAGACAGAGGACATCAGAGTCTCAATGTGAGAGGCAAGACACCCCCACCCCTACCAAGTGCAGAATTCACAGTGGGGACACAGGAGTTAGTTGTCAATGACTAAACTCCCTTACCTGCTTAGAGAACAAGGGCTATAGTGTAGCAGAGAGTTTTGTGGGGTGATTGTTGAAGAATTTATTTGGAGAGGGTGGCTGTACAGCTTGGAGTTCCCACTCCAACTCTTTGTATGGAGAGGCAAAGGGGCTACTTTCCTGTGCTGCGTTAAGGGGGCCAGGTTTCAGAGGAATCACGTGGAGTGTACTGAGCTGTCTCCTGCATTTGTGAGACAAAAGCAATTGGGTCAGACCTTTGCCTAAAGTGGCCTGAGTTCTCACTCAACTGTGGAGCCCAGAAAGAGAAAGGATGACTGGCCTGTCACTTTGATGACAGAGCCAGGACGGGGCTGTTGGGTTTGGACTGGCCTGCACTCCTAGAGATTATTGGGGCCAGGCATGCTGTAGGATCCCGGGTGGACCAGATGGCAGGGGCCTGCAGGAAAGAGATGAGTCCTAGACAATAGGGCTGCCAGAAAAGTGAAGAGACACCAGGTGAGGACGTTAGAGCTGTCCCAAGGGACCTATCCAAAGAGCATGGGAAAGCATCACCATGAAAGAAAGTTTGTATTGTTTGCCTGGTCAAACCCTGAAGTCTCAGAGCTCAGAGCCATCCAACTGAGTAAGGATGGTCCTTCCCCCTTTCTTCCTTTCCCCAACCGTGAGTTCTCAGCAGAGTGAAGCTGCACTATCTGTTGGAGAAGTGAAGGAGGAGTTGAGCAGGTGGATGGCAGAAGGTGGTCCCTTTCTTGGCTTGGAAAATTAATGCATGGAAAGTACTGTTTAAATCTGTGCTGCCCAGTATGGTAGCCACATTTCTGGCTATTGAGCACTTCAGATGTGGCTAGTCTGAATTGAGAGGGAAGTGTAAACTACATGTTGCCCTTCAAAGACCTGGAAGAAAAGAATGTAAAACCGTCTCACTAATAATTATATCCTGATTACAGGTTGAAACTGTAATATGTTAGATATATTTCACTTTTTAAAATGGGACTACTAGAAAATTTAAAATTACACATGTGACTCACATTATGTTTCCATGGGACTGTGCCTGTTTAGCTCTTCCTAAAGGTTTTCCTCCTAGTTATAAAATGACTCTTTGATTTTCAAACAAATCTTATCACAAGCTCATGTCTCCCTCAAAATTACGGCATTTGTCCACAAGGTGAATTCTCTCTGCAGCATGAAAAGCTCATGAGATGACCAACAGAAAGGAAACTACCATCACAAATTCCAGCAACACCTATGTTTTCTCTGAATATGTCACCAAACGCTACCAAAGTGTTGTCTTATGTAGCTCACAGGACAAAAACCACTGCACAAGGCAGGATAAAGTCAAATGGAAGAAGCAGGTACTAACTTGTAGATAAGAAAATGAATGAGCCTTTGATTAATATGTTGTAGCAAGTTTTCAAATACTTGTGCTTGTTCAAATATGTGATTTTGAAAGCTTACAAAAGCCAATATTTCTCTATGGCTAGCAAACACTTTTATTCATTCCATATATGAAGGCTTTGAAGTTCATTGCTGACTAGGGTAGTCTATAATAGAGGCAAGTCTTTGTCTTTGTGGTCCCTTCCCATTGGATTCCATGTATGCTGGTCACAAGGGAGGCTGCCCAGAACGTGTCCATCTCAGTATGGAACATGGATGACAATCTGTGTCATTGTGCAGTTTATGAAAGCCACACCAAACAAGATCACAGGTAATTTCACAGTAGCCTTGCTTCAGGGTGATGTCAATGTATCAGAAAGTGGTAAGGATGCTGGTCCTGGCAAGCAGTAGTGGCCTGACACAGGACAACTGTGATGGGCAAGTCCCTGTCCAGAGCTTTCCTGTGGGTGGTGGAGGCTTTTTCAGCTTGCGTTTATTGGACTTCTTCTGCCCAATTCTCTTTCCTTTCCTTCCCCTCCACAGACGTTAACCCCTAATAAATATCTTGCATGCCCAATTCAGGCTCAGTGTCTGCTCCTGGACTACCCAACCTCTGACCTCCCCCTGCAATCTGAGACAGAGTCTTACCTCATACCTATTACCATATCCCATTGACATCCAGAGCTGGTCTTAGGGGCAGAGAGGGGATAGCAGACTGGGGTGCCATGCTTGTAAGTGCCTCAGCTCCCTTCCCAAGTCCCCACAGTATATGTACAAGGTGTAGGATTAGGTATCTGTTGAGCTGGGGGCATGTCCCTGTGTGTGGGACATGTCCGATATGGAAGCGCTTCTGGGTACATTCTGTGATGCTGGCCATGCTACTTTTCTTGCTCTACAATTTGGACAAAGGCCTCCTTCAAGTGTCCAAAATGGAGCTTTTATGATGTCAGCATTTTCTTCCTTGGCCCCTGGCCCCCTACCATGATAGGTCCCTGTGTGTCCCTCAAGGATCAGCCAAGCCCTCAGGGGAAGCCTACAAGCTCCATTTCCAACCCCTCCTTCTGTACCCAGCCCTGCCAGCATCCTTGAAGATGGAGGACCTTCGTTTCTCCCAATGGACAGCTTACCAGAAGAGGAGAGAGACGCCCCCCAACACTGTGTTTGCCCTGGGTCACCCTCTCCTTCTTCCCCTGTTCCCCTGTGTGGCATGGACTTCAACACGTTCTCTGAAGTTCTCTCAAGACAGCTATCCCTAATGAATGCATTTGAATGAAAGCCAAGGAAATGTTTAAAGTTATGTCTTATGGTACAGCTTTGAGAGTAGTGGCAAGAGAACATCCAGACCCTGGAAAATAACATTGCCCACCACTCTTTCCATTCTTTTTTTTTTGGGGGGGGGTCCTCTGATTAATAGATGCCTATTCATGAGAACATTGACAACCATAAATATTTATTTTAAAACACAGAACTTGGTCACAAAAGAATTGGAGAAATGGCATTATTCCCTGTCCAACCAGGTGATATGCCCATGGACATTTATTTCCTTACTGGGAAAGTGAGGGGACTCACATTTCTTGCAAAAAGGGAGATATTCTCAATTATACCCTGAGGCCTGGGAAGGGGGGAGAACAAGGCAGAAGGTAGGAGCTATAGCTAGAACCTACTAACTAGAGGTTTGCAAGGTCCAGGGACACTTCTTGTCCCTAAAAGATAGGCTGGAGACTGAGAACACAAGCTGCTGGTAAGAGCCTTGCTGCGCATGAAATGCAAACATCATCGTTGTTTTTCCACGCTGGCTAATTAAGATAATTCTGTTTGAAGTTACAGCTCCTGGCTCAACTCTAAGAGGCCCGCTCTTATTTCTTGAATCTGTGCCCACACTTTGTAGGTTTTCTGCATGGCTTGTCTGGCTGGGTGACTCTGGACAATGTTTTCAGGAGCTGTCAGGCATATGCAGCAGTGAAAGAGGCAACCGTGTACGTGCAGAAATTTCACAAAATGGCAGCATCTCACACATCATAGATGATACAATTTTTCCAAAGACCTTAAATTTAATGCTTACTCTGGAGAGCTTGGGAGCTTTCTGTGTAGACGTGGTTTAGGCGTCACATACAAGGGAGCTGAGGGTTGATGAAATCAGAGCCTCTGTGACTTTTCTGGTTTACACCGACTTTTTTCTTTTTCTTTTTTTTAAAGTAGGTTCCACACCCAGCACGGAGTCCAATGCGGTGCTTGAACCTATGACCCTGAGATCAAGACCTGAGGTGAGATCAAGAGAGAGACACCCAACCAACTGAGCCACCCACATCCTCCTGGTTTGCACTGATTTTAAGGGTGGGTTTTGGAATTAAATCAGAAGGGTTGGTAAGGCCACAGCTCTGCTCAAAGCCAACACTGCATAGGCAATAGGAGGAAGAGCTGTTAGAGTGGAAGGGGATGACTGTTACCTTTTGTCCCCAAAGTTCTTCCAGACCAAGATGATTTCTCTTGTGCTTATGGTGCAGAATTTAGGGTTTTCAACCAATACCAATAAGCATCTGAGCAGAGTCAAAGATGCTTCTCATGCTGGGGCAGCCACTATGGAAAATAGTATGGAGATTCCTCAAAAAATTAAAAAAAGAATCATATGATGCAGCAGTCCCACTTCTGGATATATATCCAAAGGAGATGAAATCACTATCTCCAAGAAATATCTGTATTCCCATGTTTATTGCAGCATTATTCATAATAGACAAGATATGGAAACAACCTCAGGGTCTGGTTAACAGGTAAATAAATATTTTATACACACACACACACACACACAATGGAATATTATCCATTATCCAGCCATGAGAAAGAAAAAAAAATCTTGTCATTTGTGACAACATGGATGGACCTTGACAGCGTTATGCTAAGTGAAATAAGTCAAATAAAGACAAATACTTCATGGTATCACTTACATGTGGATTCTAAAGAAAAAGCCACATTCATAGAAACAGGAAGTAGATAAGTGGTTGCCAGGGTCTGGGGGGTGGAGGAAATAGGAAGAGGCTAAAAGTATACAAACTTTCAAAACTTTTCTTGCCCTTTATTTAGGTGCCCTCTAAATAACCCATGGCTATCCTTCCAGGTAACCACAGGACTCCCTGTACCCAGGTTCCTTATCTGTAACAGCCACAGTAATAATAATGACCTCCCAGGGGGGCTGCTGTGAGGAGCAGATGAGATGACATGTGAAGACTATTTAGAAATGCATCAGGCACAGCTGGCTACTTAGAGCACTAATCATCATTGTTCAGTTATCTGGTATTTGCAAATGACACTGGTCACCAAGTGACAGCTATCTAAGCCTGGCCCAAAGCTTCATTATCAACATGTGAGAGGTATATGCTAATCAGTTGTGTCTTGGTTCTCTAGTTCCAACTCTTTGTTACCAGATAACCAGAAAACCACAGACTTGGACAAGTTCTGACTGTGTATTTAATTATTTCTATTCCATCTTATTCTTCCAAGGATTTGAAACCACATATATATAATTAAATATAACTTCTAAAAATTCATATTCAGGCTTCTAGCTATGGATTAAATAAATCACAAGGATGGAAGGTACAGCATAGGGAATATAGTCAGTGGTAGTGTAATAGTATTGTATGGTGACAGATGGTAGACACACTTGTGGTCAGCACAGAATATATAGACTTGTTGGATCACTATGTTGTATACCTGAAACTAATGTAACATTGTTGTCAGTTATAATTCAATTAAAAATTTTTTGTTTTAAAGAGTCAATCTTTTTCAATATTCTTGAATAATTCCCCACATATACCTCTACTCTATCTTGAAAGGTCTTCAAATGAGTATTTGGGAAACAATGCAAAACATATTATATCCAGGGAAAATATAGATGGGGAGACAAAATTTATATATATATGCATATTTTAATATATATCAATATGTAATTATATATTTTATACCATTTATATAAAATATATAACTTAAATTATGTAATTTATTTAAGTTACAAAAAACTGTTAAAATAAATAGTACACAGACATGATGGACATAAAAATAAGGTTACGATGTAAATTTACTTCTAAAGTTCCTGAAAACCAAGGAAAAAGGAAATATGATTGGCTATATATCTATATTGTCCAAAAGAAGAAAGTACACCATTTCCTCAGGAAAAAAGACAAACAAACAAGTAGATAAAAAGATATTCCTGACACTTGGGTATGGAAAAAAATGTTTGCCTGATTTTTCATATGTAAATACTGAGACTTGATGTGGGCTACAATGGCTAACGTCCTCATCATATCTGGACAATAAATGTACTCACTGATTCAATACGAGAGTATTATAATGTCCTTGGGATAACCCAAAGGAATAAAGTCAAACATGGTGAAAGCAATTGTGGAAGCTCAAGACAAGCTCTTCCAATTTGAGACCTCTCTTTTTGATCTGGCTTTATCTAGGAGAAAACACTGACCATGAAGAGCAAGACGGGAATTTCAGATCCTTTAAACTCTCTTTTATTTTATATAGTTCCTCTCAACTGTTTTGGTAAAAACAGCAACAAAACTCCAAAACCTCAAAACAAACACAAAAAACCCCAGAAGACAGCAGCAGGCAATTTGAGATTATACTTTTTGGAAAGGGGACAGACTGGATTACAGTTTAATATTTTGAATTTTCCCCTTTCCTGGGATTTGGTATTGGATAATACATGATAATATCACTGCATCTTTTAAAGACTACTTTTGAAGACATTCATAGTTTTTGATATCCTTTTATTAGATTTACTTGATACACTTTTTTTTAGGACTCTGCTAGGAAGAAGTTGATAAACTGGGATGCTTTCAGTCATTAGATAACCAGAGTTTGATGCCAGAAACTGAAAGGTAAATTTTAAATTTATTATCAGTAGCTCTCCTTCACCTTGGTTTTCTAGAATAACTATCTTTCTCTCATCTTACTTCGATCTTATCCTGTTACCATAGTTTGATTGGTACTATACTATTTAGAATGTTTTTTGAAAGAAGGTGAGGCACAAGTTTAAAATCAAGTGCACAACAGCATTTTATGATGAAAAGGGGGAGCATTTAAAATGTATTCACTAAATTATCCAACAATATTGTTTTTATCTGGAAGTAACAGAACCTGACACAACTGTGGCTTATAACCTTTACTTTATACATTAAGAAGCCTGGAGAAATGCAGTCCAGGACTGATACGGATGCTTAATGACATAATCAAGGACTCAAGGTCTTTCCATCCTTCAGCTTCCACCATCCATAATGTGTGGCTTTTGTACTCAGGGTCCAAGGCAGCGGTTCCACCTGTCACCCTCAACATATCAGGTATGCATACCAGAGAGGAAGATGAGGGAAAGGACAAAAGTAACAGGCCTGCTGAGTCTGTTGCTTTGTAAAGCTTCCTAGAAGCTCCACTACCACCAATCACCACCACCAGCAACCTCTCCTTATGCTTTACTGCCTAAAACAGAGTCACATCACTATTCCCAGCTGCAAACAACTCCAGGAAGGTGAGTAGTTTAGCTAGGAACATTGCTCCTTAAGCAAACTCACAGTTCTGTTAGTAACAAAGAAGGGAAGAGTGGTTAAAGGCAGGCATTTAAAAGTGTAAACCACAACAAATATTTGTAATGTAACATTAACAGAAAAAAAAACAGGAAACAAATCATCTCTTTTGTGTCACCTCAGCTTTATAAACCAATAGACACAACATGAGAAAATTACCAAAATGTTAAGAGTAACTGTCAATGGGTGAGGGAATTATCAGTGATATTTATTCTGTTATAGGTAGTTTTCTGTATTTTGTTTTGTTAAATTAAGTGTTTGCCAGTTTATAATGAGAAGAATAAATTAATATTTACAAAATAGAATGTATTTTACATTTACGTTTATCTTATTGTTAGACTTCTCTAATTCATCCTTTACCAGCATCATCCTGAACATTACATAAGAATAACAGGAACGGGGTGATGTGGGCTCAGTTGGTTAAGTGGCCAACTCTTGATTTCAACTCAGGTCATGATCTCAGGGTGGTGAGATTGAGGCCCACAACTGGCTCCTCAATCAGTGGGAAGTCAGCTTGAAATTTTCTCCCTCTACTCCTGCCCCTGCTTATTTGCTCACTCTCTCTCTCTCTCTCCCTCTCAAATGAATAAAAAAACTTAAAAAAAAAAAAGAATGTCATGAATCATTTTTTATGGACACCATTAGGTTACATTGTCTTTATCATCTAGTTTTGTTTTTTTAATATGGACGCCCCAACTTTACAAACTCAAACATGGTGGATTATAGATTGCATTACATGAGACAACCAGAAAATTGGCAGGATGGCAGAGTTTGGCTCAGTTGAAAGAACACTCAACCAGCAGACAGATAAAATTCTATCAGTGCACTGCAGGATTTGTGTTATCTTGGGTGATAAAATTAACTTCTTTGAGACCCAAAGGCCTCATCTATAAAATGAGGGCTTGAACTATGTGGCCTCTAAAAGTCCTTTTTGACCTTGGCATTCTGCTTCTTTTAGCTACATGTCAACTTTTCTCAGAGCTCATTTTTATGGCCTTCTGAAGCATTTGTCTTGGTAGTTTACCCTCACATTGAAACTGTCATTTCATGAGTGACACTCCCCTTATCTGTTTCTCCTTCTACTTTTTTGAATATTTCTGTCTTCTTTTGCAATTTAGTTTCCTCCTTTAGACCTGGACAAATGAATAATGCTCAAGAATTGGCCTTGTTCTGATCAGGTTCTTCTTTATAGTCCCACTTAGAAGTTTCATCTGCTTTGATAACTGTTGTATGGATGAATCCCAAATCTATGCCCTTGGCTCTGACATCTCTAGGCTTTAGATTCACATTTCTACCTGGTTGAGAGCCGTATGTCATTCAGTTAAATGTTGTCACCTGAAATTCAACCTGTTTAAAACCAAGCTCATCCTTTCCCTTGTCAACATGGTTTCCCACCCCTTGAGTTTTTGTTATTTCTCTGACTGGTACCATTCTTTTCTTAGTTTTTTTAGGCTTCAAAACTTAAAGGGTGTCTTTGATTCCTTCTTCTAGCTTATCCCTCGTATAAAATCAAGGAAAAATCTTTTTGGTTCCAGTTCAAGATGGCAATGTAAGATCCTGAAATTGCCTTCTGTGATGGACAGAACAAATCTACAGGTACATATGGAACAATTTCCTTAAAAAACAAAACAAAACAAAACAAAAACCTAAAAAACTAGCTGAGGGAATCCTGTACATCAGAAACAAATGAGAAAAAAAAAAAAACCCACATAGAAATGGGTGGGAGAGGTTGAGATGTAATCTTGTCATAAACCCCACCCCTGGCATGGCAACCTACAATCAGGAAGGAACTCAAAACCCAGAGCTTCTCCCTGAGGAGTGAAGAGTTTGAACCTCACATTAAGAATCCCAACTTTTAAGACCTGTACCTGAGAGATGAGCCCCTAAACTATCTAGCTTTGAAAAATAATGGGGCTCATGCCCACAAAACCCGTAAGGAACAGCCCTTAAAAGGCTTGTGTACCCAGACTTACCTACCCTAAGGACCAGCAGAGAGGCAGCCAACTGAGGGACACTCAGGTTTTATGAGAAAGAGGATTATTTGCTTATCTTAAAGCACTGGTCTGAGGGGCAGGGATCTAAATTAACATACATCTGGGGCCTTCTGGGGTACTCTTGGGGGATGGAGACTGAAATACACCACCTTTTCATTCTTCTTTCTGCCTTGCTCTGGCCTGCAGGTGCCATATTTGTGCTCTCCCTCTGCCTCAGTTCAGCTCACAGGTACTTTCTGGAAAGAAACTTGTACATTCCTCTGGTGTCATGATTTTTTGGTGGCTACTGCCAGGATACGCCTCTAGATCACCCAGCTGATGGCCAATGGGGCCAACATTAGTGGGTCCCAAAGAAGTATAACCAATGGAGAAAGAGTTCTAAATGGCTAACACCACCAGGGCACAGAAAGAGGCAAGAGTCTGGGGAGTCCAGGGTTTCTGTGAAAGAGAGCTATTAACCTATCCTCATAGCTGTGGCCTGAGGAGCAGGCTTCTAATTAAATACACATATAAGGGCTGACAGTAACCCTTTCTAGAGACCTCAGAGGGCAGGTACCATTTTCCTGCTCTCCCTCTGCCATGCTCCAGAGTATCACTGTCTCCTGGAGGGGGGCTTCTATATATGTTTAGTGCTCTAGATTTTGCACCTGCTGCCCAGGGGCTTCCCCTTGATAACCTGGATCTGGTGACCAGGAGGACTTGTGTTCCTAGTTCCCACAGAATTATAACAATCAGAGAGAGAGTCACAGGCAGCTGATGAAAACAACCCCCCTGCCCCCAGTCTTTCTGTTAAAGAGATCTATTTGCTTATCCTGGAGACTTGGCCTTAGGGGCAGACTTCTAGTTTGGCATACATCTAGAGGCCTACAGAGGTTCACCCTGGGGATGGAGGCTGGTGAATTCCACCTTTGTGCTCTCCCTTTGTTTCATTCCAGATCACCAGTATTGCCCAGAAAGTAGCTTGTTCACCCATATGGCACCCCAATTTTTGTGATTACTTCCCTGGGGACACCTCTATATCACCTGAATCTGGTGGCCAGCAGGACTTATGCTTGAAGCACCACAGTATGTATGTGTGTGTGTGTGTATATATATATACACACACACATACTTTTAAAGCTGCTGCCCGAGGGTCTGGCTTATATTAAGCTTGAATATAGGTGTTGACTGAAATCATCCCCTTTTTGACACTGACAGGTCTTGGCATGCCCTCAACTACTTACTGGAAGTCACTAAAAATAAAATTGGCTGTTTGGATGATCACAAAGTTTTAAGACACAAACAAGAACTAGGACAGTGTTGAATGATAAGGCTCATCTCTGATATGGGGTTACTCTTTTAAGACTGAGAGAGACTATTTTATCTAATGCATAGAAACTGACACATAGAGTTAAGGAAAATGAAGAGACAAAGGAATATGTTCCAAATGAAAGAACAAGTTAAAACTTCAGAAAAAGTCCTTAATGAAATAAAGATAATTTACCTGATAAAGAGTTCAAAATAATGGTCATAAAAATGCTCATCAAACACAGAAGAGTGGATGAAGTGAGAATATCAACAAAGGGATAGAAAATATAAATATCAAATAGAAATATCAGAGCTGATGACTATAACAACTGCCCCCAAAACACACTAGTGAGGTTCAGTATCAGACTAGAGGACACAGAAGAAAGGAACAGATAACTCAAAGACAGGCCAGTAGAACTCAACCAATTAGAGAAGCAAAAAGAAAAAAGAATGAAAAAAAAAAAAACAACCCATGTGACTAGCTTAAAGAACTTATGGGACATCCAGCAGACTAACATTTGCATTACAGGGTTCCTAGAATGGGAAGGGGGGGGGGGATGAGCAAAAAGTTAATTTGAAGAAATAATGGCTGAAAACTTCCCTAAATTGGGAAAGGAAACAGACATCCAGATCCAAGAAGCCAGAGAGTACCAAATAAGATGAACCCAAAGAGACCCACACCAAGACACATTATAATTAAAGTGTTAAAATTTAAAGACAATGAGAGAATCTTAAAAGCAGAAAAAGAAGAATAGTGTACTAGAGAACCCCCATAAAATTATCAGTGGATTTTTCAGTAGAAACTTTGCAGGCCAGAAGGGAGTGGTACAATATATTCAAAGTACTGAAACAAAAAACAGCTTCCAACTAAGAATACTCTACTGGCAAAGTTTTTATTCATAACTGAAGAACAGATAAAGAGTTTTCAGACAAGCGAAAGCTAATGGAGTTCATCACCACTAGACTGGCCTTACAACAAATATTAAAGGGAGTTCTTTAAGCTGAGAAGAAAGGGTACTAACTAGTAACAGAAAAACATATGCAAATATAAACCTCCCTGATAAAGGTAAATAGATAGTAAAAATCAGAATAATCTAATGTTGTAAAGGTGGTAGATTAATCACTTATAAGGCTTATATGAAGGCTAAAAGACAAAAGTAGTAAAAATACCCATAACTATGATAATTTAAGGGGTACACAAGATTAAAAAATGTAAAATGTGACATCAAAAACAAAAAACATGGTGGGGGAAGAGAAAAAATGTACATTTTTAGGATGCATTAAGTTGCTAACTTAAGTTGTTAGCAACTTAAAATAGACAATTATAAGTTGTTATAAGTAAGGCTCATGGTAACCACAAAGCGACAAGTAGATAGACAAAAGATAAAGGAATATAGACATACCACTAAAGAAAGTCATCAAACCACAAAGGAAGAGAATAAGAGAAGAAAAGAACAGAGAAGAACTACAAAACAACCAGAAAACAATTTAACAAAATGGCAATAAATACATACCTGTCAATAATTTATTTAAATGTAAATGAACTAAATTCTCTAATCAAAAAACAAACAAAAATACAAGACCTATTATATGCTGCCCCCAAGAGACTCACTTCAAATGTAAGGACACACACAGAAGGGATGGGAAAAAATATTCCATGCAAATGGAAACCCAAGGAAAGCTGGGGTGTTTATGCTTACATTACACAAAAATAATTTTTTAAAACAAAGAGTGTAATAAAAGACAAAGTGGGGCATTACATAATAAAGAAAGGGTCAATCCAACAAGAAGGTCTAACATTTGTAAATATTTATAGATCCAACCTAGGAGCAGCTAATTATATAGAGAAAATATTAACACACCTAAAAGGAGAAATAGCTATACAATAGTAGTAGGGGACTTTAAAGCAAGGTACACCCCACTTACATCAATGCTTGGGGCATTCAGACACAAAATTAATAAAGAAACCTCAACCTTAAATGACATGTTAGACAAGATGGACTTAACAGATATATACAAAAGATTCCATTCAAAAGCAACAAAATACACATTCTTCTCAATTGCACATGGGATATTCTATAGGACACATCATATGTTAGACCACAACACAAGTCTAAATAAATTTAGGAAGGTTGAAATCATATCAGGTATCTTTTCTGACCACAGTGGTATGAAACTAGAAATGAAGAAAACTGAAAAATTCACAAATATGTGGCAATTAAACAATGTGCTACTGTACAACCAATGGATCAAAAAGAAATTAAAAAATACTTTGAGACAAATGAAAATGAAAATACACGATGCCACAATTTTGGCGATGCAGCAAAAGAAGTTCTAAGAGGGAAACTTCACAGTGATAAATCAAGAAACAAGAAAAATCTCAAGTAAACAACCTAACTTTATACCTTAAGGAACTAGAAAAAGCAAATAAAGCCCAAAGTTAGTAGAAGGAAAAAAATAGCAAAGATCAGAACAGAAATATGAAATAGATACTAAAGACAATAGAAAGGATCAATAATCTAAGAGCTGGTTCTTTATTATTTTTTTAATAAAATAGCCTTTATTTGTTAGAACAGTTTTAGATTCACAGTAACACTGAACAGAAAGCACAGAGAGTTCCCCTACAGTCCCTGCCCCCCTCCATACTCAGCATTCCCCACTATCAATATCCCCCACCAAAGCGGCACATTTGTTACAGTCTTGAACCTTCACGGACACATCATTATCATCCAAAGTCCATAATTTATGTTATGGTTCAATCTTGGTGTTACCCGTACATTCTATGAATTTTGACAGTGAATAATTACATGTGTCCACTGTTTGAGTATCATACAGTGTAGTTTCGCTGCTCTAAAGATCCTTCATCCCTCCTTTTCCCCAACTTGGTAACCACTGATATTTTTAATGTCTCCATGGTTTTGACTTTTGTAGAACATCATATAGTTGGAATCATACAGTATGTAGTCTTTTCAGATTGGCTTCTTCTACTTAGTAACACGACTAAGAGCTGGTTCTTTGAAAAGATAAGCAAAACTGATGACATTTTAGCTAGACCCACCAAGAAAAAATGAGAGGAGTCAAATAAATAAAATCTTAAAAAAATAAAATAAAAAAAGAAATAAAAGAGGAGACATTAAAACTTATACCATAGAAATACAAAAGATCATAAGAGACTACTATGAATAATTATATGCCAACAAATTGGACAACTTAATAGAAATGGAGAAACTCCTAGAAACATACAACTGACCAAAACTAAATCATGAAGAAATAGAAAATCTGAACAGACCAATACTACCAAGGGGATTGAATCAGGAATCAAAAACCTCCCAATAAACAAAAGTCCAGGACCAGACAGCTTCACTGTGAATTCTAACATTCAAAGAAGAATTAATACCAATTCTTTTCAAACACTTTCAAAAAACAGAAGAGGAAGGAACACTCCCAAACTCATTTTATGAGGCCAGCATTACCCTCATACCAAAACCAGAGAAGGACACCACAATAAAGGAAAATTATAGACCAATATCCTTGATGAACACAGATGCAAAAATCCTCCAAAAAAATTAACAAGGAGAATTCAACAATACATTAAAAGTATCATATACCATAGCCAAGTGGGATTTATTCCAGGAAGCAAAGACTGTGCAACATTTGCAAATCAATCAATGTGATACACTATAGTAACAAAATGATTGATGAAAAAAAAAAACCACAATTGTCTCCGTAGATGCAGAAACAGCACTTGACAAAATTCACCCTCCATTTATGATAAAACTCTTAACAAAATGGGTATAGAGAGAACATACCTCCACATAATAAAGGCCATACATGACAAACCCACAGCTAAAATCATACTCAATAGTGAAAAGTTGAAAACTTTTCCTTTAAGATCAGGAACAAGACAAGAATGCCTACTCTAGCCACTTGTATTTATCGAGTACTGGAAGTCCTAACCAGAGCAATTAGGCAACATAAAGGAATTAAAGCCTTCCAAATTGGTAAGTGAGAAGTAAAACTGCTACTATTTGCAGATCACATATTATATACTGAAAACCCTAAAGACTCCACTAAAAAAGAAACATTAAGAGCTAATAAATTCAGTTCGAAATCTGTTGCATTTCTATATACTAATCTATATAATAAGAAAGAGAAATTAAGAAAATAATCTCATTTGCAATTGCATCAAAAAGAATAAAACGCCTAAGAATATATTTAACCAAGGATGTGAAAGACCTGCACACTGAAAATTGTATGACATTAGTGAAAGAAATCAAAGACACAAGTCAATAGAAAGATATTTCATTGAAAGAATTAATATCATTAATATTTAATATCATTAAAATGTCCATACTACTCAAAGCAATCTATAGATTCAATGCAATCCCTATCAAAATTACAATGGCATTCTTCACAGAACTAGAACAAACAATCCTAAAAATTAGTATGAAACTGTAAGACCCAAATGGCCAAAGGAATCTTAAGAAAAAAAGAACAAAGTTGGAGAACATCATGCTCTCTGATTTCAAACTTTATTACAAAGCTATAGTAATCAAAATAGTATGGTATTGCCATCAAAACAGACCCATAAATCAGTGGAACAGAATAGAGAACCCAGAAAAAAACCATATATAGAGGGTCAATTAACTTACAACAAAGGAGTCAAGATTATACAAGGGGAAAAAAAGAGTCTCTTTAATAACTAGTTATGGGAAAACTAGAAAGCCATGTGAAAAAGGATGAATCTGGACCACTATTAAAACACCATACACAAAAATTAACTCAAAGGGATTAAAGACTTGGACATAAGACCTGAAACCATTAAACTCACAGAAGAAAAATAGGTGGTGGGGGGGCCTGGGTGAGCTCAGTCGTTAAGTGTCTGCCTTGGGCTGGGGTCATGATCCCAGAGTCCTGGAACTGAGCCATGATGGGCTCCCTGTTCTGCAGGGAGCCTGCTTCTCCCTCTCCCACTCCCCCAGCTAGTGTTCCCTCTCTTGCTGTCTCTCTCTCTCTGTCAAATAAATAAAATCTTAAAAAAAAAAAAAGAAAGAAAAATAGGTGATAAGCTTCTAGACATTGCTCTTGATGATAATTTTTTGGACCTGATACCAAAAACAAAGGCAACTAAAGCAAAAATGAAGAAATGGGAGCACATCATACTAAAAAACTTCTGCACAGCAAGGAAACAATAAAATAAAAAGAAAACTTGCTGAGTGGGAGTAAATATTTACAAATCACATATCTGATAAGGGGTTAATATCCAAAATGTATAAGGAACTCATTCAACTCCATTCCAAAAAAAAATCTGATTAAAAAATGGGCAGAGAGGGGCGCTTGGGTGGCTCAGTGGGTTAAGACTCTGCCTTCAGTTCAGGTCATGATCTCAGGGTCCTGGGATCGAGCCCCATATCGGGCTCTCTGCTCAGCAGGGAGCCTGCTTCCTCCTCTCTCTGCCTGCCTCTCTGCCTACTTGTGATCTCTGTCTGTCAAATAAATAAATAAAATCTTTAAAAATTTTTTTAAAAAATGGGCAGAGATTCTGAATAGACATTTTTCCAAAGAAGATATACGGATGGCCAACAGACACATGAAAAGATGCTTAGCATTACTTATCACCAGGAAAATCAAAACCACAATAAGATCCCCTTGCACTTGTTAGAATAGCTGTTATCCAAAAGAGATGAAATAACAAGTGTTGAGGAGGATAAGGAGAAAGAGGGACCCTTGTGTTCTATTGTGGGGGAGTATAAACTGGTGCAACCACTATAGAAAACAGCGTGAAATTTCCTCAAAAAATTGAAACTAGAACTACCTTATGATCCAGCAACTCTACTTCCAAGTATTTAGACAAGGAAAATGGAAACATTAACTCAAAAAGATATCTGTACACCCATATTCATTGCAGCACTTTTTATAATAGCTAAGCTTTGGAAACAACCCAACTGTTCAGCAATAGATGGATGAAGAAAATGTGATACACACATACACACGTACACACACACACACACACACACACACAGGAATACTACTCAGCCATAAATAAGAATGAAATCTTTCCATTTGCAACAACATGGATGGACCTTGTGGGCATTATGCTAAGTGAAATAAGTCAGAGAAAGACAAATATTCTCTCACTTATATGTAGAATTAAAAATAGAAACAACGGAAAACCAAGCTCAAAGATAGAACAAATTGATGGTTGCCAAAGTTGGGAGTAAAGGGAGGGTCAAATGGGCAAAGATACAAATTTCCAGTTATAAAATAAATAAATTAAGCCATAAAGGTGTACTATACAGAATGGTGACTATGTTTAATGACAATGTATTGCATTTTGAAAATTGCTAAGAGCAGATCTTAAAAGTTCTCATCACAAGAAAAAAGGTATTTTATAACTGTGTATGGTCATGTTTACTATACTTACTGTCATGATCATTTTGCCATATATACAAATATCAAATCATTATGCTGCACATCTGAAAGTAATACAATGTTCTATGCCAATTATACCTCAACCAAAAAGTTATAGTCAAATCTACTAGTCTTTTAATTATGATCTGAAATATTTTTATAGTAGCCCAAGATTATAAAGTTGTCATCCTAGTTTTCTTTCAGCACTTTCTCATTTTACTTTCTAAGCTTACACTGTAGTCCCAATTTGACCTGGAATTCCTGACATAAACTCTAGATAGCACATCTGATTGCTCACTTAACACATCCACTTTGGTTTCTGACTGGCATCTCAAAGCTTCCATGGTTAAATCAGAGATTTTTGTACCCCCCTCCACCGATATGCTTTTCCCTAGTCTTCCTGACCTTAGTAGATGGCACTGCAATTTCTCCAGTTGTTCAAACCACAAGCCCATCCATAACTGTACAGTCCTCTCTTTCTCTCACTTCCAGCATCTAATTTATCAGCAATGTCTCTCAACTCTACCTTCAAACCATATCCCAAATCCATCCATTGTCCTAGTTGCACTGATACTACCTAAGCCTAAGGGAGCAGCATCTTTTTTTTCCTGGACTGCTGTGACAATCTGGTCACTGAGATCATTGCTTCCACTCCCTCCATCCCCACACACATAACTGATTCTCTGTGTAGCAGCCAAGGAGATTTAAAACAGAAGACCAAGTTACATAACTCCCTTCTTTAAAATTCTACCACCACTGAAGACACAAGATCTACAACCTTTGCCATAGATTTCCGGGCTCCAAGTAACCCCATGTCATCAATGCCTGTTAGACTCCAGTCCTTCCTCTCCCCCTGGTTCCAGTGTTCTCCAAATAGCTCCTCTAGAGCCTTTTGCTATTTCTTCTTCCTAGACTTAACTTCTCTCAAATCTTCAAATGGCTGGTGGCTTCTTTTCAATTCAGATCCCAGCAAAGATGTTGCCTTCTCAGCAAGGCTTTCCCAGAGTTCTTTCAGTCATTTTCTCCCCCTTTCCAGTTTTGTTACATCGCAGTACTTACCTTCACCTCCTTTTGTATACTGGTCAGAGTATAAACCAAATGAAAAGATTCCAGCACGCACACCCCCAGTCAGAGCTTTAAATACAGGCCATGGCAATGGGATTGGTGCCTTGGAAGGCTCACTCAGGCTGTAAAGGGGAAGGCAGACCTCAGTGGGACAGAAGCAAAAAAGCAAGGGGAGCTGGAGGGTGCCGGAGGGAGGCAAGGAGGCCAGTGGTAAGCTTGCAGCTCTCAAGGTCAAGCTCTGTGTCTTACAGCTAAGTCAGTTCAGGTACTCCCCATCAAGGTCTAATTTAACCTCTTAGAACAGTGCTTAGAAAGAGCCAACTGCTTCATTCCGTGGAGCTGTGACCAATGGGAAAGGTGGTAGCAGAGTTAACAAGACCCGCCAGGGAGGAAGCCCTGTACTTCCTCTGTGTGTGTGTGTGTATGTGTGTGTGTGTGTGTGTGTGTGTGTGTGTGTGTGTTTTAAGTCTCAAACTTAGAAGGGGAAAAAAAACCATAAATATATTCTCTCCTGAATTTCCTGGCCGCCCTTAGCCAGCTCTCAGCAAGAGAGGTCAAGTTCTCCTAACCTCCGTGAGGGAGGCCAATAGGCTGACAGCTGGATATCAATATTTACATTCTGTTATCACGTCTGCTGAGGAACCCCAGGCCTAAGAAGCTAAACTGAATTATTCTCGTTTTATCTCTCTACTGCTGGGTTCTGAAAAAAACACTTCCTCTTTTTGAAAGCACGGGGTTTTGTTTTCTTTTTTTAAGGCCAATATAATTTTCTTTCCCTAAAATATCATAAAGACTTCTCACCCCAAAAGTTAACCCTTCCCTAGCTCAATTGGCACTCAGTATATCTGAAGTGCAAACTGATTGACATGACTTGTTATAAGCCAACATTAAAACAATCTGCCATCTGCAAGACACATCTCCAACACTTGGGTAAACAACAAGGAAAACAGACTTTAAGTGACCACTGACATGAGTCAGCTGTGAGCAACAGCAAAGGAAAAACATGTAAAGGGCCTGGGAGGCCCTTTCTGGGACTTCGATTTTATTGAAAAGGAACTACCAAATGAAACATTAGGAGAGTCGGCTGGCTACTCGGGGTAGAGGCAGTGCTCTACACATATCCCACAAATCACAGGAAGGTTGCCAGATACACACTTTCATTGGGAAAACAAAAACCAAAAAACCCCACAAAACCCGCCATAACAAATATGCTTGGCAAGATATTACACATGGTACCCAACGTCAGATCATGAAAATAGTTTACCTTTCTCCAGGGTCATACTTTTTCTTTTCTTTATTTTCCTTTTCTTTTCCCATTTGTAATCTTCGTGAGATGCACAGATGCTGTCTGGAACAATCCGGATTTATTTAGAGTGTATTTTCTGTACCATAAATGGGTTGGTTTACATGGGGTCAACGCTTAGCAGGTAGCTCTGTGAAAGGATTTCTTTCTCTTGCAAATAATGTAAACATCCAGCTGTCTGTTTACAAATGTGAAGATGGAAGAAAACATCTTTGGTCTTTTGGTTTGGCCTTTTAATTCATTTCTTTGTTGCACATGCGGTGTCTTTTCAAGCATGTTGACCCCATGTTCACCCTCCCTTAGCCTCATGTTCAAGTTTCCCACAACCACCCACCAAGATCTGAGTGGAACTTGTCCAGGGTCTGGTCTGCAGAGTGTGTGGCAGTTTCCCCCTCACACGTTGCAACAACAGCCAACAAGGGGGCATGACTGTGCATGGACCTATAGCCACAAAGTCATTCATAAAAGGAAGTGGCCAAAAAAAGTTCTCAAATTGTCACTTGTTGGCAAGCAGGTACAAGAGCTTCATGAACACCAATGCAGAATTAAGAAAAAGGCTCAGTGTTTCGAACCATGCATTGGGGTTTTTCTTTACCAGCGGCCAGGAAGTTTGAATAATTTGATGGGAACAGTTGCCATGTTCTGAATTTGACAGCAATGAACTGCATGCTGCATCTTAAACTTGGCATGTTGTGGAACATTTGGGGGAGGTTATTTTTGTGTTTTGTTTTTGTTTTTTTTACAGTTCAGCATTGGAACCCTTCCATGTGAGGAATTCCCTCTCTGAAGACCGTTGTAGGGAAAACATTTCTGAGAAGTCCCCAGTCTCATCTTCTCAGTCTCCTTTGAGGTTGGAGCAGATGTGTGGCCTGCACTTGACCAACACCCTGATGAGAATCAAGTACTAACAATATAACAACAGCAGGGTGGCCCATCAGGCAGTTGGGGATAGTACCTCTGGCCTGGCAGTGTCGTTGGGGGGGGGACATGGCAGGCACAGAAGGGGAGCTGCACTGCAGGGACACAGGTAGATCTCTGCCATTCCCAGCAATCCTACAGGCTTTCCAGTATCATCTCCACACATTTAAAAAATCATCCAGGGTCAGTTTCTGTTGCTTACGAAGGACCAGCGAAATAGAGCACTCTGCACAGGGCAGTGGTCCAATTCTGGCATCTTCCTAAGAAGGACATCTTGGCAAAAACCCCACCGGGGACTTCAAGGACCTACCTTAGCTCAGATCTCCTCTTCATCACCAGCATTGGGCTCCTGTCTTCAAAGGCAACTTGACTCTTCTCTCAATTCTTTGTGGGTGCACGCCAAATTTTCATTCCAATGAGACAATAGGAAATAAACACCAGTGTTCACAGTTAACTTTGATTCCCTTCAAGATGGTGAGAGCAGATTTGCAGGGATATTTAAGAGATGGGTTCTTGCTGCACAAACTGTTTGATTCCATTTCTCCTGATAATATATATATATCCTTCTTTTTTTTTAAAAGATTTTATTCATTTATTTATTTGTCAGAGAGAGAGAGCACAGGCAGACAGAGTGGCAGGCAGAGACAGAGAGAGAAGCAGGCTCCCTGCCGAGCAAGGAGCTCGATGTGGGACTCGATCCCAGGACGCTGGGATCATGACCTGAGCCGAAGGCAGCCGCTTAACCAACTGAGCCACCCAGGCGTCCCTATATGCTTCTATATAACATACATATATGTTATTTATAAGTATATATATTCACATAGAGAGTGTTTACTGGCTTTTTTAGGGCAACTCTGAAGTGGCCCCCTCTTCTCTCAACAGCTAATTTTATCATAATAAAGACTTTTCGAAAACAATACTCTAAGCACGATGTATTTATTTTTAAAAGGTAACACTAACAACAAAAAGCTGAAAACAAAGGGTTAGATTGCTGTGGTGCTCATACAGCTAGTAAGTGGATGAGCCAGAGGCTGAGAAGAACTTAATTATGGCTCCCAACCTGCCCTAGACTCATCAGTGGATTCTGCACTACATGTGCCTCATGCCTCCTTTTTAAGTGTGAAGAAAGCCTTTTGTAACCAGGCAGGTACAGATGCTATCAGCATGAGTTACGCCCTTGAACGGTCTGGAGAGGTGAGCAAGCATTTGCTTTGTTTGATTGCAAGATCAAGCTCTCTAAATATGACCTCTATCTTCAGTGGTGTTTTACTCTACTTCTCAAAATATAATTCTTTGAGTGGGAGATTTAATAAGGTAACAATGTCACCTTCCAGCAAAATCTCCGAAAAAGATTTCTCAGAGTCCCTGGGGTGTTTCCCAAGAGCTTCTCCCCATGGCTGAGTAGCTATCATGTGACTTCTGTCATTCCTCTTTCTTCTTTATTCACATCTGCTTTTCCTGTGCCTTTCCACTGAAGGTGCTGTTTCTGCCTGTCCTGGTGCTGCTAGCTGGGCCCAGTGACATGGGTGTGCCCCCTTCCTTTCCATTTTCCAGATTCTTCACATAGAAAAGATTCCACTGGGAACATTTTTAAATGACAACAATAAAAACTAGATGGAAACTTCTATTTATACACTTTAGATTAAACTAAAATATGCTATTTATGTTTTTTTAACTCTTAAGTACTTAGACTTGTTTTGACTCTCAGAAATGAAGTGAAACCCTTTCTGGTCCAGTGAATACATTCAATCCACTTTGATAAGTTTCTCTTTCCTCTCTGAATGTCACTGGATTTTTATAAGTCAGTATCCTTGTCTGGGATCTGTTTTGAGGTATGTGAGTGGATACCAATCTGTTCACAAAGGCAGGCAGAACAGACACTACAATTACTGTGGACTTTGTGTTTCCTATCAGATGTAATGAGTTCTTTATGTATTAAGTAAGCTGTTCATTCTTTGCCAGATTATGGCAAAAGTTTTTTTTTCCCAATATGTTTATTTTGAGCATTCTTAGCACTCATGTTAATTTAAATTAAGTATTTGCATGAATCACTGTGTGATGTTTGATACAACAATTTCTCACTATCTTCACATCTATCATCCAGCTGTGGCTGTGGCCATCTCTTATCTGGACTACGTCAACAGCTCCTCACTAGGTCCCCTGCTTCCCCTCTTGCCCCTTACAGTTCATTCTCCAACAGTCAGAAGAAGCCCGTTAGGACAAAAGTGTGGTCATGACACTCTTCCCCAAATATTGCCTGGATGGCTCAGTCGATTAAATGTTTGCTTGCCAGCTCAGGTTATGATTCCGGGGTCCTGGGATCGAGCCCCAAGTCAGGCTCCCAGCTCAGCGGGGAGCCTGCTTCTCCCTCTTCCTCTGGCCCTCCCCAGTGTTCATGCTTTCGTTCTCTCTCTCAAATGAGTGCATTTAAAAAAAAAATCAATAAAATAAATCTTAGGTAAAGGCTCCCCTCCTATCACCTTTCTTTCACCAAGCTTACAAGACCCTAAATGATCTATCGATTTGTTGATCAGTTGAGTCCACTCAACTGCCTTCCTCACTTCAATTGACCTTCCTGACCTCAACCACTTTGCTTCTTCCCCAAACCCCAACCCCCTCCTGCCACACCAGCCTCCATACTATTGCTCCAGCTCAGCACACATGCTCCTACCTAGGAATCTTGGCACTCTCTACCCCCTTTACTCAGAATCTCTTTCCTAGATATTATCATCTCAATTCCTTGCTCTCTTTAAGTCTCTGCCTGTGTTTTGATGTCCTTCTTTCTGACTTTGTCCATCTTCCAATTGTTTCCAAGCTCAGGTGAGGGAGAAGTAAGGGTGTATTAACTGGCCCCTCAAACTCCAAGGGCGTCTTATAGTTGATGTTGTTATTCTCATTGGAAGCTTTTGAAAAGTTTTGCTTCCTGAATTTACAAGACTCTGACTGGTTTTGATATTTTGATCTTGTACTGAGGAAGGTTGGTAAGCACCCATATTAGTTCTGGTAGTTAATCTATAGATTCTCTCCAAATGCCTTTGCTTTCACTCATGTCATCTGAGGCCAGTTTTGTTTTTTCTTTTCAAATCCTCCTTTCATTTAGTTCTCTTTTGGTCTTACTAGGACCTCTGCAACAATATTAAATAGAAGCAGTGATAGCTTGCCTCCTTGTCTTATTCCTAACTTTAAAGGGCATGCTTTGAAAATTTTCCATTAAACCTCATGTTTGCAGCAGGTTTTGCTAGACATCCTTTATCAGAATGGGAAGGTTCCCTTTTATTGTATTTTGCCGAGAAAGACTTTTTTTTTTTAAAGATTTTATTTATTTATTTATTTAACAGAGAGAGAGGTCACAAACAGGCAGAGAGGCAGGCAGAGAGAGAGGGGGAAGCAGGCTTCCGGCTAAGCAGAGCCCTATGTGGGGCTCGATCCCAGGACCCTGGGATCATGACCTGAGCCAACAGCAGAAGCTTAACCCACTGAGCCACTCAGGCACCCCCCGAGAAAGACTTTTAATCATAAATGCATATTGAAGAATAATGAAGACAGTCTTGCCCTACAAGGTATTGATATATCTGTAACTCTGTCCTAAAGAGTTACAATAAAGAGTATAGTACTAGCACCAGGGTAGATAGAACAATAGCAGATTAAGAGTCTAGAAACAGATGCAAATGTATATAAGAAGTCAGATGATTTATTCTGGTTCATCTTTGTCTCTTTTTGTTACATTTCCCTTTTTCTCTTTTAAAATACCATCTTGACTATTGTTATGGCTTCTCTTTCCAGTCACTGGGGCCATATCTTCTTGTACCCTACTGAAGAAGCAATTTTCATTTTAATTCTCCAATAGGTTATTTTAAGAGATTTCTTTTATTCTTTCAAATGGTGTTCATCATCATCATCATCATTATCATGATTATTATTATTATTTCTTATTCTGGGAAAAATGTTTGAAGCTCAACTCTGCTGCTTGGAAGGTAAGATATATGGTGTGTTCTTTTTACCTAAGCCTCAGCTTCCTTATCTGCAAAAAGGACAAGCAGAACTCCTACATCAGCACGTTCTTGGAAGGAATAAATACGTTGCTGTGTATAACCTGCCTGGCATAGTATCTCACAGTGGGCAGCACTCCATACCGTTTTGCTTTAATAAATACATTTGGGTTTGTTTTCCTTATTCTTCTTCCATTATGGCAAGTCCTAGTTAAACCTGATGAGGTGTATGCGTCGTCCTGCTCTCATTTGTGATGGCTGAATTCTCTTTCCGGGTCTGCAATGAGATAGTAGGCTGGGGAGCACTGCATCCCATCCAATTTCCAGATCCTAGTAGTCTTTCACACAGTGCACACCTGATATGTTGAACTGACATCTTCTGCCATGATGCTTGGTTCACTTATTCTCTGAACCAAAGTTGTACATAAAAAGCTAAAACTCATTCACTATTACAAGGTTATTCAATCCCATCCTATGGCATTTTATTCATAAATATAGTCCTAAAAGATAATATCTACGAAAGTATAGGCTTATACCTGAAGAATGTCAACTCATGGTGATGATGATAATGATGGACAATGGTGATGGCAATGCTTACTAAGCATTGCATTTCAAGTGCAAAAGATTCCTAGCTAACTCATAGACATTTGAATCAGCAGCTCCTCAAGCAAAAAGTCACGGTGCCTAACTGTAGTGCTCTCAGTGGGGACACACATCCCTTGTATATGTCAGCTCTTGTGTTGGCTCTTTGAGTCTCTATTGAGCCACCTGGGAGACTCAAAGCCTAGAATTTCAGCCTATTAAGCTTGTCTGTACAATGCAAATGGCTGAAGGCTCACACTTACCAACAAAACCAAAAAGAATTAAAAAACATCAGAAAGGGTTTTCAGTGATGGTTGTAGAAAACTGAAGATACTTGAGATGTACAAAATAGATTTTTTTAAGCTACTATTGCACCTAAAATAGCTTAAAGGCTGCTATATATCCTGACTAAAGATAAGTTAAAATAAAATTAGAGAAAGAGTTGAAGTGAGATAAACGCCTGCCAAATATTTGACCAGCCTGTAAAAGAATGTCTTGTTTTCTTCCCACATATTTTTTAAAGAGGAAAGCTCAGGGTCAGATAGAGCAGGGGTACACTCAGCTCAAGAGTCTTGGGCAGACACAAACTCCATGCATGCTGGTGTATTATCACCAGGCTAACTGCAATGGGCAAAATGATCTACAAAAAACCACCCCAGACTCCTCCAGACTCAGTATTGATCCCCAATGGGCAGGACTGATCCAGGCTTGTGCTTTGCTAGGATCAAAGGTAATCCAATTCAGTAGGCAGAGAATAGCAACAGAACCACGGTGTTCTGATTGCTACTGATATATCTGGTTAAGAACAAAATCTCGGCAGGTTCTTGGGGGATATAATTTCTGGGAACAGTAATGATCAAGGCTAGGCAGAAAAGTATCAGAACCCGGGGCGCCTGGGTGGCTCAGTGGGTTAAGCTGCTGCCTTCGGCTCAGGTCATGGTCTTGGGGTCCTGGGATCGAGCCCCACATCGGGCTCTCTGCTTAGCAGGGAGCCTGCTTCCTCCTCTCTCTCTCTGCCTGACTCTCTGCCTACTTGTGATCTCCCTCTGTCAAATAAATAAATAAAATCTTTAAAAAAAAAAGTATCAGAACCCTGGTCAATTGAGTTGAAGTTAAGGGAAGCCTCAGTCCTTGTGCAAATAAGAAAACCAAGAGGGAAGCTCAGTGAACACAGCAAGATTAGGAAAAGGTTTGTGTCCACCCAAAGTGCTCATATATAGGTTTGCTTGCAAAAAATTCATTCCATGTCTAAGCAGCAGATGGACAAATCTTCTTAATATGGCTGCCTTACTGGGATTAATTAGGGAATTCAGCAGAGCTTTAGCCTACTATGGATAAAGGTCCTCATTATTTACAGTTGAGTGAGATCAAACCTTTCTGGCTGTAATGGAGCTTAATCTTTCCAGGACTGAAAAAGTCTTAGAGCAGGACAGGAATCCTACTCTAATCAGTGAAGAACATGCAAATGTAGTACTACAGATAATCCAAAGGAAAAATATGGCTGCATTACTGCAGCCCACAGCATGGTTTATCCAGCTCACTAGACTTGAATAGAATACCACACAGTCTATATCAAGGCCAGAGTATCTCAATTGATCATCACTGACCTGGAAAAAGATGCTCTGGTTTCCCCACTAATGGCCTGAGACATGGCCCATTCTTTTAACTTCTTGGAATCATCTTCCCATAAAACAGATTTTATTTGCCTCCTGATAACTATGTCAATATCTTACACATATAAATAAGATACTATTATAAAAATGTGTTGCACATGGGGCACCTGGGTGGCTCAGTTGATTAAGCATCTGACTTTTTGTTTTTGAGTCCTTTGAGGTTCATTCATCTTTTTTAAAAAATTAACATATAATGCATTATTTGCCCCAGGGGTACAGGTCTGTGAATCATCAAATTTCACAGCACTCACCATAGCACATACCCTCCCCAGTGTCCATAACCCTGCCACCCTATCCCTACCCCTCAACCCTCCAGCAACCCTCAGTTTGTTTCATGAGATTAAAAGTTTATTATGGTTTGTCTCCCTCCTGATCCCATCTTGTTTCATTTTTTCCTTCTGTACCCCCCATAACCTCCTACCCTGCCTCTCAAATTCCTCAGAGAGATCACATGATAATTGTCTTTCTCTGATTGATTTATTTCACACAGCATAATACCCTCAGTTCTATCCACGTCATTGCAAATGGTAAGATTTCATTTCTTTTGATGGCTGCTTAGTATTCCGTTGTATATATATATCACATCTTCTTTATCCATTCATCTGTTGATGAACATCTAGGTTCTTTCCATAATTTGGCTATTTTGGACATTGCTGCTATAAACATGCAATGAAGAAGCATCCGACTTTTGATCTGTTCAGGACTCGATCTCAATGTTGTGAGTTCAAGCCCTGCATTAGGCTTGGAGCCTACTTACAAAATGTGTTGCACATAAGTATAAAAATAAAAAAGACAGGTAATGGAATAATGGGAAAGATTTCTTACAACCTGTTCACTAGAATTTCACAACACAACAAAAAATTATCTCTCCAATCCTCTCCTGTTTCCCCAGCACCAGAATCATATCTCTTCTTGAATGACTCCATATAGCCAAACAAAACTCATGGCATTTTCCCATAAATACTCTGCCTTTTCCTATCATATTACTGCATCTTCCTCCTCACTTATACTTGATCATTCCTCTCTCTCCTACATTAATGATCACCGCATTCATATTTTTCAGTCAAAACTCTATTACTTCATGAAGCTAGATAGCTGTACTTCTGATCTCCTAAATATCATCACTCCAACATGTATTTTAGTTAGCTTAAATACAAACTGGGAGTGTGGGGAAGGGAGAGATCGCTCCTTAGGAAAGGTGGAACTGAATTGACCTAGAATAAGTAAAGTCCTTAATAAGTAGATATTGTAGATATTCTAGTCAACATCATCACCACTATGGCCACCACCACCACCACCATCATCATCACTAATACTTATTGCACGCTTACCATGAGTCAAACACTGCTCTGAGCAGTCTATAAGCATTATTTCACATAATTCTTGTGACAATATTATGAGGCAATATTATTAGCTCCATTTTATTGATGCATACATGGAGGCACTGATAGATTAAGAAACTTGTTCAAGATTGCTCAACTACTAAACAGTAGATCAAAGTGTGAAACACAGAGGCCATGCTTGTAAATACTACGCTACAATTCATAAAGAATTGATTGAGCTGTCCGCACTACCCAAAGCAATCTATAGGTTCAATACAATCCCTATCAAAATACCAACAGTATTTTTCACAAAACTATACGAAATAATACTAAAATTTGTATGGAACCACAGAAGACCCCATATAGCCAAAGCAATGTAGAACAAAGCTGGAGGTATCAAATCCCAGATTTTAAGACACACAACAAAGCTGTAGTAATCAAAACATTATGGTACTGGCACAAAAATAGACACATATATCAAAAGAACAGAATAGAGAGCCCAGAAATAACTCTGAGTTTATATGATCAATCAATCTATGGCAAAGGAGACAAGAATGTAGAAGACACAGTCTCTTCAATAAATAATGCTGGACAAATTGCACAGCTGTATGCAAAAGAATGAAACTGGACCACTTTCTTACACCATACACAAAATTAAACTCAAAATGGGATAAGAACCTAAATGTGAGACCTAAATCATAAAACTCCTAGAAGAAAACATAAACATTAATCTATTTGATATTGGCTATAATAACACTTTTCTCAGACATGTATTCCTCAGGAAATGAAAGCAAAAATAAACTATTGGGATTACATCAAAATTAAAAATCTTATGCAGAGCAAAGAAACCATTAACAAAACAAGGCAACCTACTGACTGGGAAAAGATATTTGCAAGTCACATATCCAATAAGGGGTTATTATCCAAAATATATAAAGAACTCATACAACTTGACACACACACAAAAAATAATAATCCAATTAAAAATAGGCAGAGGACTTGAATAGACATTTTTTTCAAAGAAGACACAAAGACAGCCAAAACACACATGAAAAGATGTTTGTCATGAGGGAAATGCAAATCAAAACTACAATGAGATATCACCTTATGCCTGTCAGAATGGCTAGAATCAAAAAGACAATTAATGAAAAGTGTTGGCAGGGATGTGAAGAAAAACAAACCATTGTGCACTGCTGTTGGAAATGTAAATTGATGCAGCTACTGTGGAAAACAGTATGGAGGTCCCACAAAAAAATTAAAAATAGGAATACCATATAATCCAGTAAGCCCACTACTGGGTATTTACCAAAGAAAATAAAACAGTAATTTGAAAAGATATATGCACCCTATGTTAATCACAGCATTATTTATAATAGCCAAGATATGGGAGCAACCCAAGTGTCCATTGATAGATGAATGGATAAAGAAGATATATACACCATATCTTCTTTATCCATTCATATATATATATATGAATATTAGTCATAAAAATAATGAGATCTTGCCATCTGCAACAACATAAATGGGCCTAGAGGGTATTCTAAAGTGAATTAGGTGAAAGACAAATACCATATGATTTCACTTACATGTGGAATTTAAAAAACAAAAGAACAAACAAACAAACAAAAAGCAGAAACAGAGCCATAAATACATAGAACAAACTGGTGGTTGCCAGTGGAGAGGGGGTGCAAAATGGGTGAAAGAGAGTGAGAGATTCTGGCTTCCAGTTATGGAATGAATAAGTTACAGGAATAAAAGATACAGCATAGGGAATATAGCCAATGGTATCATAATTATGTTCTATGGTGACAGATGTAGCTACACTTGTGATGAGCAAAGCATAGTGTATAAACTTGTCAGATCACTGTCATACACCTGAAACTAATGTAACATTGTGTGTTAACTATACTTCAATTTAAAAAAAATAAAGAAGAAAAGGAAAAAAAATTAATTTCCTAAGTCTTTTCCTTCCTTCCATTTTTTAAGATTCTTTTTCAAAATCCTTTCATTTATGAAGTATTTTTCTAAGTTTGGGGGAACACACACACACACACACAGAATTGAATGAGCAAACAACAGCAGATAAGGGGAAACACACAGTGTTTGAAGAAAAGCCACTGATTAATATGACTGACTACACACTAATAAAAATATTCAGTCTCTATAAAGATAAAATCAGGCCAAATTATGAAAGGCCTTGAATTCTCTCACGAAATTTGCTTTTGTAGGAGTTATTCTATGGATAATAGAGAGCTATCTAAGGTTTTTTAGCAGATGAATGGTATAAAATCTGGCTTTAAGGTATGTAAGTTTGGGGACAGTGAGTAGGATCTATAGATAATGGGAATTCAGCAGAAAACAAGAAAACACCAGTTCTCTTCTTTCCTTTACCTAGTAAAGAATTTAGCCTTCAGCTAATTTCAATCAATGCAGATTCTAAAACAATGTAACCTATGGCACCCCCAACAATCATGAAGATATAAGAATTCAGTTCATCATGGGCCAGTAAGTTTATAATAATAGTGACTCTTGCTAACTTTATGAAATTATTATTGTCCAAATCTCCTTCTTCCATGGTATACATATTTTATATACAATCTCCTCTAATTACTGGATGTGTTTATCAGAGGCATATTTATTAAGTAAAGACAAAGATACTCAGTATGTTTGCCCTGCATAAATATTCCTCCTCTACTCCAACCAAGTTACAATTAGCAGTCAAAGCAATACTGAAAGGGGCTAAGAAAGAACAATCAAAGATGTATAACTGAGTATAATTAAATCCTTTTGCTTAGAGAAATGGAGGTGTAACAGTTACTCACACTTTTTAGCTGCTCTTATCAAGCTCCCAGTGGAACCCTTTGGAAGGAAGCTGCAGAAGATGGAAATTCTGCTCTCGGCAACCCTGCCCAAGTTCAACTCTGAAGGGGCTCAGACCACTTACTACTATGCATACTTTCCAATCCTTGTTTGTGATATAGCTATGATACTAAAAGCTTGTGGTTTTAGTTGTGGTTTGTGGTTAGTGGTTTGTGGTTAGTTTGATTGTGGTTAATTACCTTAACCCATTAAATTACTGAGTTGTTTAATAAGACATAGTTTGGTTAATATTTTTGCAGCAAATCAAAAAGTATACCCTATATAACTATTATCTTGATTTCTCATCTTTCCCTTTAAAATCAAACATATTTTTCCACAAAACTTCCAACTATTCCAAAAATGAATTTTATTTCAGGACTCTAAATTCCCTGTTTACTTGATTCAGGAAGTTGCTGTGTTCATTACCTGGGGTTTACATTTTTCAGTTACTACACAGCCTGGTGTTCGTATCAAGAGCTATGCTGCTTAGAATCTGGCATTTCCCTGGGTATTACTGAACACTTTTTACAGCTGTAAAAGCAGACAATGTATTGTTTTCTAGTCCCCAAATCACTTTGTTTATGCATTATAGTGTAGAAGTATGGAGTCTCAATCAAACACTAGCTCATGCTTCTTTAAGAGGGATTTCGTTTTGCTCACAGGTAATCCTGCCTACATGCTCAAGCCAAGGTGGGGTGGCACTCCATCTGAGTAACCAACTGCTTAAACCTCTCAACCTTCATAACAGAAATGCAGATATAACAGAGTATTGAAGCCACTGCCACCAAGTCCAGACCCAATGCCACATGCCACCAATGCCCACCAAACATGCACTGCCAATTCCTTTTGGTTGGAAGTCCAATATGGCAACTCTTCATGATCAGCTGATTCAGAATCTTAGGGAGGACTATATTGCCAGAATAAGATTACAATTGTTGAGGTTGTTACTGTCAGCATCTTAATGAAGGACTTGGCAGATGAACTTGCTCTTGTTGATGTCATGGAAGACAAACTGTAGGGAGAAATGATAGTTCTCCAACACAGCAGTCTTTTCCTTAGAACACCAAAAATTGTCTCTGGCAAACACTATAACGTGACTGCAAACTCTAAGCTGGTTATCACAGATGGGGCATGTCAGCAAGAGGGAGAAAGCCATCCTAATTTGATCCAGCATAATGTAAGCATCTTTAAATTCAACATCCTTAATATTGTAAAATATAACTCAAACTGTAAGTCGCTTGTTGTTTCCATCTCAGTGGATATCTTGACCTATGTGGCTTGGAAGATAAGTAGCTTTCCCCAAAACTGTGTTATTGGAAGTGGTTTCAATCTGAATTCAGCCCAGTTCCATTACCTAATGGAGTTCACCCATTAAGCTGTCATGGGTGGGTCCTTGGGGAGCATGGATACTCTAGAGTACCTGTATGGAATAGAATAAATGTTGCTGGTGTTTTCCTGAAGAATCTGCACCCTGACTTAGTCACAGAAGCAGATAAGGAATAGTGGGAAAAGGTTCACAGACAGGCACTTGATAGGCACTATCAACTGCCTATGAGGGGATCAAATTGAAAGGCTACACATCCTGGGCCACAGGGCTGTCTGTGGCAGACTTGGCAGAAAGTATAATGAAGAATCTTAGGTTGGATGCATCCAATTTTCACAATGATTAAGGATCACTATGGAATAAAAGATGATGTCTTCCTTATGGTTCCTTGCATCTTGAGACAGAATGGAATCTCAGACATTGTGAAGGTGAATTTGACCCCTGAGGAAGATACCCATTTGAAGAAGAGTGTATCTGCACTGTTTTTGGGATTCAAAAAGAGCTGTAGTGTTAAAGTTTTTTTTTTTTAATTTTTTAAAGTTTTCTAATATTATACTACTTCACTGTCTAGACGATTTTAGTTGGAAGCTGTGTATGTTGTCCTTATTATCTAATCTGTTACTCAAGTAGTAATAGTAAGAGGCCTAGGAAAAAAAATACTGATTTCCCAAAGTTATAAATAGGAAACCCTGCACCTATAACCTAATACTGGGTGATCCCTATCTTGTGTTGTTCTAAATTGGTTCCTGTAAAATAGTTCTACCACCTCAAGGCACCACTGCCAATGTTGCATATGCTGTAGTTGTTCTTCATTCCAGATGAGTCTCTACTGTGTGTTATAGAACTTCTGATCCCTTCACCCAACATATCAGCCCAACTTTTTTTCCTCCAGTCAATCACATCCTGGGATCTAATAGATAAATTCAAAATTGCTGTTCTAAAGGATCTTGTTTTGTATCCTATGTGTATCAGAATATGGTATACATGGAAACATAATAGAAAAAGAAAGACATATAAACAATGTAACATTGTTTATATGTTGACATATAAACAATGTAACCAACTGACATACCAACTGAAATACCAAATAAAGTTTGTACAGTGAAAAAAAAGAAACACAGATATGACATCCACAAGTGTTACTGAGATTAAGAATATGTCTTTAATCAGCAACCATTGCTTTAAACCTCTTGCCAAAGAGTACAGCCTTGAATCACCTATTCAGATAGTAGTTTTGTGAATGCTTCTTCCCTACTCCCCATGTTTCCTTCCAGTAGAAGAATCTCAATGACAAAACATCTTGACTTTTCTCTGCCATACTTAGCTAATCTTACTGGAGAATCTGGAAGAAGAAACTGAGTATGCATGAGCTAGACTCCTTCACTTTCACCTGGGAAGAGCAAGTATTCTGTTTCTCCTAAGCCTTTTGTGAAGGGCCTTCCCTGCTCCAGTGCTGCCTGATAATGTGTAGAGGCGTCAATCTGTTTCTGGGTTTCAGTAGTGGAGAGTCTCTTGCCCAACACTTAAAAGCCACATTTTCCAAAATTAGCCATATAAGTAATGAAGGTGGTATTTGCACCTCCATCTGCTAACTGATATATTTTATTTTGCAGTCAATTAGGAATGTGTTCAGTAAAAAATGTGTCTGTATTGGGCCCCAGCTAACACCCAACATTACTAAAGTCCAACAGAAAAAAATTTAATCTAATAAAAGCAGACTCCCACACCATTGACTCATTCTTTTTTTTTTTTAAACTATATGTGTTCCTTTTTTTTTTTTTAAGATTTTATTTATTTATTTGACAGACCGAGATCACAAGTAGGCAGAAAGGCAGGCAGGGAGAGAGAGGAGGAAGCAAGCTCTCCGCAGAGCAAAGAGCCCGATGTGGGGCTCAATCCCAGGACCTTGGGATCATGACCTGAGCTGAAAGCAGAGGCTTTAACCCACTGAGCCACCCAGGCACCCCACATTGACTCATTCTTTGAGGCTGAAAAGTTCTACCCTGGTGTCATTTATACCAATGTTTAGGTAGAGCATATTAAAATGAACCTTCTCAGAATTGCCTTCACTGAATCAGACATTAATGTTAGCTTTTACTAGAAGTCATTATGAAAAAGGGCTGTGTAAAATAACATATGTGTCTGTTGATTGCTAAAAACAGTATCTGTTACATGTCTGTTGCTCAATGCTTCACTTGTTTATCCCATGTGGAATTTTTACTTTAGAATTTAGAAGCAGGAGAATATTGTCTTTACTCAAAAACTAGTACGCTAACTCAGCAAGGGAGAAATAACTGTGCAACCTAAGATAATTCTCTCTTTTGATTTCACTAGCAGGAAATCCCTGGTCCAGAGTAGTGCTCAGGCACAGGAATTGTAATAGCCAATATGAAGAGCATTCTTGCTTCATCCTCTTCATAGCTTTAGCATCTAATTTCCATTTCAAAAACCTGCACACAATCAGTTTTGTAAGCCATCCCATAGTCTAGAATGTAAATAAAGCACAATTAAAATAATATAGGAAAATTAAAGCAAAGGATTTCCAGTTTCCAGTCTAGCATGTAAGGAGCTGGAAAGTCTTCACTCCTGACCTCACAATAAGAAAAATGCTGGACAAACTAAAAATCAACTATTCTTCTTAGATCCCCCACGGGATTGAGGTCACTGCCACCCCCCTTTTCCAACTGAACAGACAGTTAGATGCAAACAATCACAACTTATCAAAGCAGAATCCCAGGAGCAGAAACTTCTACAAGGACCAGAAGGAGAATGAGAAAAGTTAATCTGTAATTGATGAATTGCTGGAGGCTCAGTGCAGGCAAGTTTGAGAGTTAAAAATCATAGGGTGATCCAACTTTAGGAAGGCCTCCAAAGTTTTTGTGAGTTTTACTTCCAAGAGTCTTACCAGACTCTCAGTGAAAACTAGAGAGAAATCTCCTCTTGCTTCTAAAAAGCCACTTTGAAGTAGGACTAGATAATTTCTGTTCTTTTCACAAGGCCTGCCCTCAAGATAAGCTATTGTACCAGAGCCTAACTAACCAGGGTTTTATCAGTCTAACCAATATAGAAGGGAAATATCTAACTCCATTCAACTCTAGCCTTCCTATCTCACCAAAAGAGGAAACAAACAACAACAACAAAAACAACAAAATCCAAAACTGAGAAGATCACAACCAGAGGCACAGACTCTCTAAAAGACTGATACCTGATCATAGACTAGAGAATCCTTCCCCTCCCCTAAACAGCTTATCATTTCATCAGCAGGGCTTCTGTATAATAAGAGGGGGATACAACAGAAAGAACTGTGTATCCCAGATCTTATTTAAGAAAAGTCTCTAGGGAAATCCAAGGAAAACAGCAGAGACAAAAACAAGGACACCAAAGGAAAATCTCTCCTATGATACATAGGGCCACAGCAAGAAGTAAACACAGCCTAACCCCTAACCATATAACCATAAAGGCTCATGTTAGACGCCTATTCACCTTAGTTCCTTTTATACAATATATCATGCCTGGCTTTCAACCAAAAACATTTTAAAGGGCAGAGAGGGCATAAAAACCAGACTCAGATGTGACAGAGATGTTGGAATGATCAGACTGGAAATTAAAACAACTATCATTAATATGGCAAGAGTTTCAGTGGGAAAAGTGGGCAAGATGCAAGAACATGGTTAATTTAAGCATAGAGATAAGAGACTCAAACCAAGAATCAAAAGGACATGCTGGAAATCAGAAACACCAAAATAGAAATGAAGAATGCCTCTGATGGGCTCATCAACAGACTGGATACTACTGAGGAAATAATCAATGATACTGAAGAAATATTAATAGAAACTTCCAAAACTGAAATGCAATGGGAAAAATAAATGAAAAAGCAGAATATCCAACAACTTGGGACAATTATAAAATGCATAATATATGCATAATGGGAATAAGAAGGAGAAGAAGAGAGAAAAGAATTGAAGAAATATGTGAAGCAACAATGACCAAGAGTTTCCAAAATTAATGATAGACACTAAACCACAGACCCAGGAAGCTCAGATAACAGCAAGCAGGATAAATATCAAAAAATCTACACTGAATACTGAACTTTTGTATTAGCATGGACAGGACTGGAGGAGATTATGTTGAGTGAAATAAGCCAAGCAGACAGAGTCAATTATCATATGGTTTCACTTACTTGTGGAACAAAAGGAATAACATGGAGGACATTGGGAGTTGGGGGAAATCTGAGGGGGAGATGAACCATGAGCGATTATGGACTCTGAGAAACAAACTGAGGGTTTTGGAAGGGAAGAGAATGGGGGAGGGGTTGGGTGAGCCTGGTGGTGGGTATTAAGGAGGGCATGTATTGCATGGAGCGCTGGGTGTGGCATAAACAATGAATCTTGGAACACTGAAAAATAAAATAAAATAAAATTTAAAAAAACAACACTTTGGCATATATCCAAACCACAGAAAAATAAAGACAAAGAGAAAAATTTGAAAGATGCCAAAGGAGGGAAAAGCCTTACTATGAAAGACCAAATATAAGAATATCACTCTTTTTCAATACAACTTCTCTTTAGAACTTCTTTAGAAAGGAGTAGAAAACTTACTTGAATAAATCATAACTAAAAACTTCTTTAACCTAGGGAAGAAAATAGACTTCCAGGTCCAAGAAACATAGAGAGCTCCAAGGAAGATGAAACTGGGGAGGTCGACACCACCATATAATGATTAAAATGTTAATGGTTAAAGATAAAGAGAGAATTTTAAAAGCAGCAAGAAAGAAACAAAAAGTTACCTACAAGGGAAAACCGATGAGGCTATCAGCTGATTTTTCAGCAGAAACTTTTTAAGCCCTAAGAGAGTGGCATGATATATTCAAAGTACTGAAAGGAAAAAATCTACAACCAAGAATACTCTACCAGACAAGATTATCATTCATATTTGAGTAAGAGATAAAGATTTTCTCAGACAAACAAAAGATAAAGTTTATCACCACTAAACCAGACTTATAAGAAATATTAAAGGGAGTTCTTTAGGAGGTAGGAAATAAATGGCCATAATTAGATCTAAGAGAATTATGAATACAAAAATGTAAAATATGACAGCATATACATAAAACCTGGAGGAAGGAAGGAAAAAAAGAAAGAGGTTTTTGTTTTTTTAAGAATGTGTTTTGAACTTCAATGACTGTTATCTACTTAATATAGACTGCTATGTACTTAGGATATTATATATGAACCACATGGTAACCCCAAACCCAAAACCTATTCTAGATACACAAAAAAGAAAGAGAAAGGAAATGAAACATAACACAGCAGAAATTCATCAATCACAAAAGAGAGAGCAACAGAAGAAGAAAGGAACTTAGAACTACAAAAACAACTTGGAAAACAACTAACAAAATGGCAATATGTACATACCTATCAATAATTACTTTAAAAGTAAATGGTCTAAACACTCCAGTCAAAAGACACAGGCTGGCAGAATGGATTAAAAAAGCAAGACCCATCTATATTCTGCCTAAAAGAGAATCACCTCAGGCCTAAAGACACATACAGACTGAAAGTGAATAAATGGAAAAATGTTTCCCATGCACATGAAAGTGAAAAAAAGCTTAAGTAGGAATACTTATATATAAAGACCAAATAGACTTTAAAACAAAGATTGTAGCAAGAGACAAAAAAGGGCATTATAATGTTAAAAAGATTAACAACAAGTGATTATAATGATTATAAATATCCATGCACCCAACTCTGGAGCACCTAAATACATAAATATTAATGAACATAAAGAAAGAAATTGATTGTAATACAATTATAGGAGGTAACTTTAATACCCCATAATGGATACATCATCCAGGCAGAAAGTCAGTAAGAAAACAGTGTCTTTGAATGACTAGCTGCCTATGACAGATATATATACAGAACATTCTTTTCAAGTGCACATGTAACATTCTCCAAGATAAATCACATGTTAGGTCACAAAACAAGCCTCAATAAATTTAATATCAAAATTATACCATGCAACTTTTCTAACCAGTGATACTGAGACTAGAAATAAATCAGAAGAAAAGAACTGGAAAAAATACAAACACATGGAGGCTAAACAACATGATATTAAACAACCTATAGGTCAATGAAGCAATCAAAAAAGTAATGAGCACTAGGTGTTATATGCAAATAAGAAATCATGGAACACTACATCAAAAACTAATGATGTACTATATGGTGGCTAACATAACATAATATAAAAAAAAGAAATAAAAAATACAAGGAGACAAAGGAAAATGAAAACAGAAGGGTCCAAAGTCCTTGGGATGCAGCAAAAGCAGTTCTAAGAGGGAAATATGTAGCAATACTGGCTTACCTCAAGAAACAAGAAAAAACTCCAATAAAAACATCTAAACTTGCATTGAAAGGAACCACAAAGAGAGCAACAACCAAAGCCCAAGGTGAGTAAAAGGAAGGAAATAATAAAGATCAGAGTAGAAATGAGATAGAAACTAAAATAACAATAAAAAATCAATGAAACCAAGAGCTGGTTTTTTAAAAAGAAAATCAAAATTGATAAACTCTTAGCCAGACTCACCACCACCACCAACAACAAAAATAAAGGAACAAAATAAATACAATCAGAAATGAGAGAGAACTAAAAACTGACACCACATAAATTAAAACAAAGGATTATGAGGGAATACTACAAAAAATTATATGCCAACAAACTGGACAATCCAGAAGAAATGGATACATTTCTAGAAGTATAAAATCTTCCAAAACTAATTGGGAAGAAATAGAAAATCTATACAGATCAATTACTAGTAACAAAATTGAATGAACAATTAAAAAACTACTAATAAAAAAAGTTCAGCACTAGAGGGCACAGGTGAATTCTACCAAACTTTACAAGAAGAGTTAATAGTTATTTTCCCCAAACTAGTACAAAAAATAGAAGAGGAAAGAGAACTTTCAAACATGTTCTCTGAGGTTGGCATTATCCTGATACCAAAACCAGACAAAAACATCACCAAAAAGAAGAAAGAAGAAAGAAGAAGAGGAAGAAGAAGGAGGAGGAGGAGGAGGAGGAGGAGGAGGAGGAGGAGGAGGAGGGGGAGGAGAAAGAAGGAAAGAAAGAAAGAAAGAGAAAAAAGAAAAGAAAGGAAAGAAAACTACAAGCCAATATGAACATAAATGTAAAAATCCTCAACAAAATATTAGCAAATGGCATTCAAAAATACATTAAAGGATTTTTTTATCACAATCAAATGGGATTTATTCCAGCAATGCCAAAATGATCCAATATTTACAAATCAATCTATATGAACAAAATGAAGGATAAAAATCATATGAATCATATGATCATCTCAACAGATGCAGAAAAAATACTCACCAAAATTCAACATCCATTCATGACAAAAACTCTAAACAAAGTGGGTTTAGAGAGAACACCTCAACATAACAGAGGACATATATGAAAAACCCACAGCTAACATCATACTCAATAATGAAAGAGTGAGAGCTTTTCTCCTAAGATCAGGAACAAGACAAGGATGTCCACTCTTGCAACTTCTATTCAACTTCTATTCAACATAATACCCATAGCAATCAGACAAGAAAAGGATATCAAAGCCATCCAAATTGAGAAAGGAATTATAAAAATGTCACAATTTGTAGATGACATGATACTATATATAGAAAGAACTATACCAAAAAACTACTAGGAGTAATACATGAATTTAGTAAAGTTTCAGGATACAAAATTAATACCCAGAAATTGGTAGTGTTTCTATATTACCTATACTATCTATACTAATAACAAAGTAGTAGAAAGAGAAATTAAGAAAACAATCTGATTTATAATTGTATCCAAAAGAATAAAATGCCTATGAATAAACTTAACTAAGGAAGTGAAGGATGTGTACTCTGAAAACTAAAAAACACTGGTGAAAGAAATTGAAGATGATACAAACAAATGGAAAGACACTCTATGTTCATGGACTGGAAGAATTAATATAATTAAAGTGTCCATATTACCCAAAGCAACCTACAGATTCAATGCAATTCCTATCAAAGTATCAACTGCATTTTTCACAAAGCTAAAACAAATACCTCTAAAATTTGTATGAACCACAAAGGACCACAAATAACCAAAGCAATCTTGAGGAAGAAGAACAAAGCTGGAGGTATCCCAGTCCCAAACTTCAAGATACACTGCAAAGCTGCAGTAATCAAAACAGTATGGTACTGGCATGAAAATAGCCATATAGATCAATGGAATAGAATGGAGAGCCTTGAAATAAACCCAAGTCTGTATGGTCAATTAATCTATGACAAAGAAGGCAAGAATATACAATGCAGAAAAGACAGTCTCTTCAACAAATGGTACTTTAAAACAGAACAGCTACATGTATAAAAATTAAACTGGATTGCTTTCTAACACCATACACAAAAATAAACTCAAAATGGATTAAAGATTTAAGTGTGAGACCTGAAATCATACATTGGCTGTAGCAACATTTTTCTATATATATATCTCCTGAGGCAAAGGAAACAAAAGCAAAAATAAACTATTAGGACTACATCAAAATAAAAGGCCTCTGAATGGTAAGGGAAACCATCAACAAAACAACAAGGCAATCTTCTGTATGGGAGAAAGTATTTGCAAATGATACATCCAGTAAGAGTTAATAACCAAAATATACGATGAACTTGTACAATTCAACACCAAAAAAAGAAATAATCTGATTTTAAAATGAGCAGAGAAATTGAATAGACATACAGATGGTCAAAGAAGACATACAGATGGCCAAAAGACACATAAAAAGATTCTCAAAATCACTAACCACCACAGAGATGCAAATTAAAACCACAATGAGATATCACCCTAAACTTGTCAGAATGGCTAAAATCTAAAATACAAGGAGTAGCAAGTGTTGGTGTGGATATGGAGAAAAATGAACACCTGTATGCCATTGGAGGGAATGTAAATGGGTGTCACCTCTGTGGAAAACAGTATGCGGATTCCTCAAAAAGTTAAAAAAAGAAATAGGATGTAATCCAATAATTCCACTTCTGGTCATTTACCAAAAAAATCCAAAATCACTAATTTGAAAACTTATATGCACCTCTAGGTTAATTGCAGCATTATTTACAATAGCCAAGTTACAGAAGCAACCTAAATGTCCATCCATAGAAAAATGGATATAGAAGATGTGGTGTGTGTGTGTGTGTGTGTGTGTGTGTGTGTGTGTGTGTGATGGAATATTACTCAGCCATAAAAAAGTATGAGATTATGCCATTGAGGACAACATAGATGCTATGTTGTTTTATATTATGCTACGTGATATATACTACGTGATATATTATGCTACGTGATATAAATCAGAGTGGGAAAGACAAATACCATATAATTTCATTCATATGTGGAATCTAAAAAAATAAAATGAATAAACAAACAAAAAGCAGAATCAGATCTTTAAATACAGAGAACAAACTGATAGTTGCCAGAGGGGAAGAAGGTAGGTGGATGGGCAAAATGGGTGAAGGAGAGAGGGAAAGACAGACTTCCAGTTATGGAATGAATAAGTCATGGGAATAAAATACACAGCATACGGAATATAGTCAATGATACTGTAATAGTATTGCATGGTGACAGATGCTAGCTACAGTTGTGGTGAGCACATTGTAATATATAAACTTGTCCAATCACTGTATTGTCCACCTGAAACTAATGTAACATTGTGGATCAACTACACACAAACTAAAAAAAAAAAGAAAAGAAAAGAAAAGAAAAAGACACAATCCTGTAACAAATTAATTCTTCCATTTTTAATTCTGGTAATTTTTGTTGTTTATTTTAACTATAGAATCTCAGAGAAATTGGGATATTTCTAAACTGCTGTGTCTCACATCCTCTCTTGCTGAAGCTTGTCTGGGAATCTTATCCAATTTCTATTTGAGGGGGAGTTGAAGGTATTTCAGCAAAGCAAACAACTGAATGATGTGTCAGCCAAAACCTGAAATGTATGTTTCAGAATGCTTATATTTCTGACTATAATAAAGTTTGTCACAATAACTAAAAAAGGAAAGAAAACTAATGAATGTAATTCACAACAGCTAAAAACAAAATTCACATGATAATATCAATACAGAAAGAACATTTGACAAAATCTAATGCCCATTCATGATAAAAAAGCTCTGAGCAAACTAAGAATAGAGGGAAACTTGCTCAACTTGATAAGGAAGATCTACAAAGAATTGACCACTAACATCAAACTTTATGGTGAGAAACTAAAAGTTTTACTACTAAGAACAAGAACAAGGCAAGAATGTCCCCTTTCATCATTCCTTTTTAAAATTTGTACTGGAAGTCCTAGTAATGTCATAAGGCAAGGAAAAAAGTAAACAGGTTGGGAAAGAAGATATCAAACTATCTTTGTTTGCAGGTGATATGACTGTCTTTTTAGAAAATAAAAAAAAAAATTGACCAGAAATCCTGAAACGAATTAGCAGTTATAGCAAGGTTGCAGTCTACAAGGTTAATATACAAAGGTCAATTGCTTTCTATATGCCATAAATAAACAACTGGAACTTGGTATTAGAAATATAATACCATTGGGACACCTGGGTGGCTCAGTTGGTTGAGCGGCTGCCTTCGGCTCAGGTCATGATCCCAGCGTCCTGGGATGGAGTCCCACATCGGGCTCCTTGCTCAGCAGGGAGCCTGCTTCTCCCTCTGCCTCTGCCTGCCACTCTGTCTGCCTGTGCTCGCTCTCTCTCTCCCTCTCTCTCTGACAAATAAATAAATTTATAAAAAAAAGAAATATAATACCATTTACCTTCACAACAAAAAAGAAATACGTATAACTCCAATGAAAAATGTATAAGACATACATAAGGAAAACTACGAAACTCTGATGAAAGTGATCAAAGACGATCTAAATAAATGGGGAGATATTTTATGTACATGAATAAGGAGAATCAATATTGTCAAAATATCAGTTCTTCTCAACTTGACTTTTAGATTCAATGTAACCCTAATGAAAATTCCAGCAAGTTATTTTGCAAATATTGATAAACCGATTCTAACACTTATATGGAGAAACTAAGACCCAGAACATTGAAGGAAAAGCATAGATTTGGAGGACTGACTTAAAGACTTACTATAAAGAGAGCATAATCAATACAGCACAGTTTTGGTGAAAGAATAGACAAATGGACCAATAGAACAGAATAAAGAATCCAGGAATAGGGGGGCCTTGGTGGCTCTTGGTTAAGTGCATCTGACTCTTTATTTCAGCATGGATCATGATCTCAGGGTCATAGAGCCCTACGTTGGGCTTTGCTCAGCAAAGAGTTTGCTTGAGATTCTCTCCATCTCCCTCTTCCCCTCCCCACCACTTGCACACAATCTAAATAAATAAATAAAATCCTTAACCAAACCCACCCCCCCGCCCAGAAATCGGCCCAGACAATTACAGTCAAATGATCTTTGAAAAAGGAGCAAAGCAATTCAATGTTTTAAAGATAGTCTTTTCAACCATGGTGCTAGAACAAGAAGCCAGAACAGGAATCTAAAAATAGACCTTATACCTTTCGCAAAAATAAATTCACAAAATGGATCATAGACCTAAAGATATAATACAAAAGTATGGAACTCCTAGAAGATAACATAGAAAAACACCCAGGTGCCCGTGGATTTGGTGATATTTTCCAGACACAACACCAAAAAGATAATCCATGAATGAAAAATTAGGTAAATTGGACTTCATTAAAGTTTAAAATTTCCAAGAGATACTGTTATGAGAATAAAAGTCTCCAAGTCACAGACTAGGTGAAAGTATTTGCAAAACACATATATGACGAAGGAATATTATCTGAAATACATAAAGAACCCTTAAAACAACAATAAGAAACAACATAATTTGAAAATGGCCAAAAATCTGAATATACACCTTATAAAAGAAGATATACATATATACATATGGCAAATAAACATATGAAAAGACATTCAACATTATATGCCATTAGGGAAAGGCAAATTAAAACAACAATGAAATACCATTACATACCTGTTGGAGTGGCTAAAATCCAAAACACTGGCAAGGTTGTATAGCAATAGCAATTCTCATTCATCACTGGTGGGAATACAAAAGGTACAACCACTATGGAAAACAGTTTGGAAGTTTCTTATAAAACTAAGCATACTTTTATCATACTCTTCAGCAATTGTGCTTTATGGCATTTACTTAAATGAGCTGAAAACTTAATGCCACACAAAAACCTGTACACAGCTACTTATGGCTGTTTTAGTCATAATTAGCAAAACTGGAAAGCAAGCAAGATGTCTGCAGCAGATTAGTAGATAAATAAAATGTGGTACATTCAGACAATGGTATATTATTTACCACTAAAAAAGAAAAGAACTATCATGCCACAAAAGAACATGGAGGAAACATAAATGCATACTGCTAGGTGAAAGAAGCAAATCTGCAAAAGATATTACAGAATTACATATCATAGAAATATGATATTCTGGAAAAGGTAAAACTATGGAGACAGTGGAAAGATCAATGACTTCCAAGTCTAATCCTTCCAAGTCTAATCCCAAGAGAAGGTAGGATTAGTAGAGCACAAGATGGCACTCCTGGGCAGCTCAGTTTGTTAAGCATCCAACTCTTGATTTCCTCTTGGGTCCTGATCTCAGGGTTGTGAGATCAAATGCACTGAGTGTGGAGCCTTCTTGAGATTCTTTAGAATCTCTGCCCCTCCCTCTTCCCTACCCCTTGCATGTGCTCTCTCTCTCTCTCTTAAAAAAAAAAAAAGCACAAGGAATTTGGGGTCAGTAAAACTATTCTGTATGATAATGTAATGGTGGATCCATGTCATTATACATTCATCAAAACTCATAGAACATATACATGGAGTGAACCCTAATGAAACTATGGACTTCATTTAATAATAATATATTGATAATGGCTCAATAATTGTAGCAAATATAACATACTGATGCAAGATCTTAATAATAAGGGAAATTGGGACAAGGGATAAAGGATGATTTGGGAACTCTTAGTACTTTCCAGTTGATTTTTCTGTAAATCTAAAACTGGCTTAAAAAGGAATGGGGGAAACCTATTAATTCAGAAAATGAAAGCAAGGGAAATAACAGTTTTTAAAAATGTTAAAACATAAAAAAATAGGACATTGTGATGGAAAACAAGCAGAAATTCAGTCAGCAAAATTTTAATACCTAACCCACTCAGACTTTAGCCATTCAAATTTTCAGAAACAGAATACTAGCCGTAGAGTATTTAAATAAAAATAGAAATAAAATAGAAACTTAAACAATATAAGTGTATGTGGGGGGGTTATATTGTGATTTATAATAAGATATATATATTTGGTCCTTTTCCCCATTTCTGGCACAGAGTTTCTAATATTCTTGGAATTTCCTAAATGGTAAGAGCAATAAAGGTGTCTTGCTATTTATTCCAAGCCCCTTTCAACCCTACGAGTTTATGCTAATGAGGAGACTTTTGGAAAGCCCCTAAGGATGAAAGCTGGTTGCCAGGGAAACCGATCAGGTAATTAGAGGATTGGAACTTTTGGCCTTACCCCCAGACCTCTGGGGAGGAAAGAAAGGCTAGAGATTGAGTTCAATCACCAGTGGCCAATTATCTAATCAATCATGCCTATGTAATGAAGCATCCATAAAAACTGAAAAGTAAGAGATCTGGAGACTTTCCAGACCTTCCATGTGTTGGAAGGGTGGTGCACCTCAAACTCCATGGGGACAGAAGCTTCTGTGTTTAGGACCCTTTCAAACTTCCCCTTATGTATCTCTTCATCTGACTATTTATTTGTATCCTTTAATACCCTGTGTAATAAATGATTATTCTAGTAAGTTAGCTGGTTTCCTGAATTCTATGACCCACTCTGGTAAATTAGTCAAAACCCAAGGAGGGGTTGTGAGAACCTCTGATTTATAGCTGCAGTTAGCAGCACAGGTGACAAGATAAATCTTATAATTGCTATCTAAAGTGGGGGCAGTCTTCTGGGACTAAGTCCTTAATCTATGGTATCTGACACTACTCTCTAGGTAGACAATGTCAAAATGGAGTTAAATGTAGAGGACACCAGTCAGTGCCTGCTGAGAATTGAAGAGTTGCTTGGGGGGTACCTGAAAAAATACCCTGGAGGGAAGAAGTCTATAAAGAATGACCAAGAAGATCTGAAAAAGAACTGTACAACTTCTAGAAATTAAATATATAATAAGCGAAAGGGCACCTGGCTGCCTCAGTCGGTAGAGGATGCAACTCTTGCCCTCAGGGTCATGAATTCAAGCCCTACATTGGGTGTGGCACCTACTTAAAAAAATAATAATAAAATATTTAAGTGAAAATGACAACTCAATGGGTTAAGTCTATAGTATGTAGAAAAATCAGTCAACTTGAAATTATATCTGAAAAAATCAGTTAAAAGGTAGTCCATAAAAACAAAGACACGGAAAATACAAGAGAGAGATTTAAGAAACATGGAACATAGAGTAAGGAAGTTTCAAATACATGGAAAATAGAATACGAATGATTCACAAAGATTTCATCAGAGTATTAGAAAGAGGCAATAGGGAAAAGAATGGAAGAAATATGTTAAAAGATAATGGCTGAGGGTTTATCAGAAGTGGGGAAAGACACCAATCCTCAGATCAAGAAAGCCTAATGAAATCTGTAATTGGAAAATAATAAAGAAATCCACCCATAGACAAATCACTGTGAAACTTCAGAACGCCAAAGACAAAGAGAAAACAAATCTTAAAAGCAGTCAGAAAAGTAAGACTGGTCATCTTCAAAGGAAAGATAAGCAGATTCATATCTAACTTTTCAACAGCAATAATTGAAGCCCAAAAAAGTATAAAATAATATATCAATGTCTGAGAGGAAAAGCTGTCAATCTAGAATTCTATACATAGCAAAACAGATTTCAAGGAAAGGCAGTCATGATCAACTCCTCATCCCCTGCTTGGCCATGTAAGAGTGGTCTTGAGCCCAGAACATTTCCTTACTGAGAGAGAGAGAGTGTTCATAGTCTGTGCTGGACTTGTCATCTTATGGAAGAATATCTTTCCAAGGTCTAGGTTTGATGTCCACGTACACTAAGCATCAGTGACTCTTAGGCATGCTCCTGCTTTCTGTATTTTAGACCTCAAATCAGGGTGTGGGGTCCCTCCTCTGCAATGTGAAGTTGGATGTGTGCCACTACATTGCCTGAATGGGCTGGCAATGGATAGATGTATTGCATCTATCTATATCTATATCCATATCTGGTGGATAGATGCATTGCAAGGGCTGGAATTTGTGCACTCCCTCTTCCTCTATTGCTATAAATAAATGTGGTAACATGTAAGCCTGGTGTATATGTTGTCTATTCTCAGCGACCTCAAATCATGCACAGGTCTCTTCCCTGGGTGGCATCCAACTGCCTTTTAACCTTGGCTTCATGGCCCAGTCACCCACTGAATCATGAAATATCAATAAATAAAGCAAAATAAAGACATTGTTATAAAAACAAAAACTGACAAGGTTTAACATCAAAACATCCTCCCTAAGTGAAATTCTAAAGGATATAACTCAGAAGAAAAATGACTGAAGACAGAAAATGCAAGTTAACGAAAGACTAGTGAAGAAAGATATTTGGAAATATATGGTATGGGCAAAGCTAATTAAATACTGAATGTACATAACCATAGTATAGTGCATATGAAAATATGCAAATGTGAAAATATAGGTCAATAATAGATTAAGATATGAGAGGTTGTAATCACATTTGAAGAATCTTAAGGTCTTCATATTGTCTCAGAATGAGGTAAAGATATTAACTTCAGATTTTGTTGAGTTAAATGCAGGTTAAAAAACAAAAAACAAAAACAACCAAACATCTGAAGTAACTACTAAAAGAAGATACACAGAGCATGTAATTTTCAAACAAGTAGATGCGAAAATAGAATGAAACAAAAGGAACATAAGCAGAGTTAATCATTTAAAAAAATAGGGAAGGAGGAGTAAAACAACACAAAAATCAATCAAAGAGCAAAACCAAACACAGAAATAGGACAAATCAAAAGCATGACAAAAATGAGTCATAATATGACCAATCACAGCAAACAAAGAGTAAATTCTGTAACTGAAAAACCAAGATTTAAGACTATATTTTTTTTAAAAATTTAGGTATATGATGTATACAAGACATATACCTAAACATAAACCCACAGAAAGATCAAAAGTCAAAGAATGGTAATGAGTGCCCAAATCAGTCTTTGTTCCTAGTACCATTCTTCAACAAAAGAACTAGAGATCCTTGAACCAGTGGCTCATTTTAGAGCTGGGTTGGGGAATATGCAAGGTAAGCCTAGAACACCTTGTAGTGCTGGAAAGTGACAAAGAGCTACACACACACACACACACACACATAGAGAAAGACACACACACATGATCACACACACAAGCACACACACACCTCAAACAATAGAAACCAAATTGATGGGCATATGTCAAAAAAGACAAAAAAGGAGCCAACTGAAAGAGGTTCCAAGGGTCAAGGCTAAAATAATTTGAGCAATAAAATAAACAAATTAGTACTGTATAACCCAAAGCACAAAATGAATCATGAGTCCATACTGATACAAACAAGTGATGGTATAAAAAAATGGGAAGAAAAAGACAAGTCTCCCACACAGAAGCTCTTTAAAGGATGTGGAGCATAACACTCAAGTCACTATGTGCAATAGTGACTTCCTTCCAAAGAGCCCATTGCCCTAGTGTGAAGCACAAACTTTACAATTTTCCACGTGTGCCATGAATAACAAAGGTTGAGACTAGCATATCTTTTTAATGATTGCATCTTCTTTAGGTCTATGACAGATATCCAAGATTGGTTTCCTCAGCTCCATCCCATCCACCCTCTAGACCACCTTCCTATACTGGCCGGACTGGAAAGTTAAAAAAATAAAAATTAAAAAATAACTCACATTTCCTGATTTCTTGGTGCTAATAATGGTCTGGGTGCAAGTACCACCAAATTCAATGCATTCCCTTCATTTTTGATGGTGTAGTGAAGAGGAGGCTCTTGTGGCTATTTCTACAACAAGCAATATCATGGAGAAATATCATGGAATTATGAGATGCAATTGCAGTAGCCCAATTGGTCATTCTAGTGTCTGTCACCAGCTTTGTGGGTGCTGACTCGTGATTGCAGCATCTGTCGTGGCTCCTAGATCTCTGGAGGTGGCACTTTTGAATTTGAGATATTCAGACTGCTGACACTGTCCTTTAATTAAGTCTCATATATTTTTAAGGTTTTATATTTTTATTCTTTTTAAAAGTTTTATTTATTTATTTGAGAGAGAGTGAGAGCTAGAGAGAAAGAGAGAGAACAGAGAGAGAGAGAGAAGCAGGCCTGCCACTGAGTAGGGAGCCTGATGCAGGACTCGATCCCAGGACCCTGGGATCATGACATGAGCCAAAGGCAGATGCTCAACTGACTGAGCCACCCAGGCATCCCAAGATTTTATACTTTTAGAGCTGTTTTAAGTTTATAATAAAATTCAGAATACAGAGATTTCCCATGTACACTCCCCCACACACGCAGCCTCCCCCATTACCAACATCACTTATCACAATGGTACATATTTCACCAAGGATAAACCTACATTGATGCATCATGATCACCCCCAAGTCTATAGCTTACCTCAGAGTTCACTCAGGTGTTGTAGATTTTATGGATTTGGACAAATGTATAATGTTATGTGTCCATTATTACAGTATCATACAGAGTATTTTCACTGCCCTAAAAAGCCTCTGTACACTGCCTACATATTTTTCCTTGCCCTGCTTTTCTCACCCATCAGGAACCACTGATCTCTTTACTGTCTCCATACTTTGGCCTTTTCCAGAATATCGTATAGTTGGAATCATACAATATGTAGCCTTTTCAGGTTGGCTTCTTCTACCTAATAATATGCCTTTAAGTTTCATGCACAGTGCATAGCCCAATGCAGGGCTGGATCTCATGACCCTGAGATCATCCAACTGAGCTACCCAGGTACCCCTGATAGCTTGTTCTTTTTTAGTGCTGAATAATATTTCACTGTCTGGACGTACCATAGTTTATTTATCCATTCACCTACTGGAAAACATATCGGTTTCCTGCAAGTTTTGGCAATTATGAATAAGCCTTCTATAAATAGCAGGGTGAGGATTTTTGTGTGCACATAAGTTTTCTACTCCTTTAGGTATATATGTGTTTAAAATAATAAGTTTGGGGGTGCCTGACTGGACCATTTGGTAGAGCATGCAACTCTTGATCTCAGGGTTGTGAGTTCAAGCTCCATGTTGGGAGTGGAGCCTACTTAAAATTTAAAAAAAATTTTTTTTTAAGATTTTTTGTACGTATTTATTTGACAGACAGAGAACACAAGTAGGCAGAGCTGCAGGCAGAGGGAGAGGGAGAAGCAGGTTCTCCAGGGAGCAGAGAGCCTGATGCAGGGCTTGATCCCAGGATCCTGGGATCATGACCTGAGCCAAAGGCAGATGCTTAACTGGCTGAGCCACCCAGGTGCCTCTAAAAAAAATTTTTTTTTAAATAATATTCTCCTCCCTCTGTACCACCTGCAAAATCTAAGGGAAGTGAAAAAAAAAAAAGAAGGTAAGTTTTTCTATTGGAGCTTCCTTCTTTAGGATTGAGTTTGTTAAGACTGAAATCATAGAAGTAAAAAACATTTTAAGTTTGCATCAAACTGAGTAAAGTATGTTTTATTTCCCCATCAGTCTTCAGTTAGATTGAGAACTACCTCTAGGCATGACCAATTTTGCCTAACTCACGGATAGCTCTACTCTCCTTTGGTCTCCCTGAACTTTCTCCCCATTTCCTTCCCTTCCGCCAGGTCAGATATTAGAGGTTTTCTATTATACTCTGTTCACATTCATCCCCAGAAGCATATCATATACTCAGGGAATTTTTCAAACTACTTCACCTATATTCTCATTGGAATATAATGACCCTAAGCTTCTCCTCCTTCTATGCTATTCATTAACCTCTTCACTATTTGATTATAGTTTCCTGTTCTGTGATCTCTGACATATTGCCTCCAGTTTCCTGCCTCAGCTGAGAATGTGCCCTTCTTTTACTTATAAAACTTCAACTACATTACTAAACAAAAGAATAAACTTCAAACTTCCTAGCCCAGAATTTTAGGTTCTTTATAAACTATCTTCAAGAAAACTTGTTATCACCATAAGTCAATATAGTAGAGCCTTGGTCTTAATTAGATATACTTTAATCCAGTCATTTTTAGTTTAACCCCATTTTATTTTTAAAATTTTAATTCTAGTACAGTTAGCATACAGTATTATGATTTTCAGGTATACACTGTAGCGATTCAACGATATTATACATTACTCAGTGCTCATCATAGTAAGTAAGTAATCCCCTTCACCTATTTCTCCCATCCCCTCACCCACCCCCAAACTGGTAACCATCAGTTTATTCTCTATGGTTAAGAGTTTGGTTTTTTGTTTGCCCTCTTTTTTCTTTGTTTGTTTTGTTTCTTAAATTCCATACATGAACGAACTCATACAGTATTTGTCTTGTCTACCTGACTTATTTCACTTAGAATTACACCCTATATATCCATTCATGTGGATGCAAATGGCAAGATCTCATTCTTTTTTGTGGCTGAATAATATTTCAGAGAGTGTGTGTATGTGTGTGTGTGTGTTCCCTATCCATTCATCTACCAATGAATAATAATAACAATTTAGAGAATTCTATGTGGCAATTTATGGCAATAATGAATCACAGAGGTGACTTCAAGGAAAACATCAGTTGTCAAAATTGACAGAGGTGACAGAAAACCAGGTTACACCAAGTATAGAAAGCATCAAAGGTTGTTAAAGATATGATTTTCAAAACAAGCTATCTGTATCACATGGTTTCATAGATGAAACAAAGAAAATCTTTAAGAAACAGATCTTTAATAATTCCTAATGCCATTCCAGAGCATAACTCAGGGTGAAAATTTTTCTAGTATGTTACATGAGCAAATACACAAAGACATCTGTAAGAATAGCATACACACAAAAAAGCTGTATCTTTTTAGAACTGAAGAAACCTTCCCTAACTTGAAAAAGACTATTTGTCAATTAATAATCTAGAAACTAACTGTACATCCTACAAGCATTCTCATTAGTGTAAGAAAAATACATGAACTCCTACTATGTCTTCTCCATCTAACATTGTTCCAGAATCCTAGGTGATATGATTTTAAAACAAAAATCATAAGGTTAATAAACATTGGGAAGGAAGAGATGAACTTATCACCATTTTTTATGATATTGTTGGCCACCCAGAAAATCAAAACAATTGACTAAAAAATAATTTGAATCTGAAAATGTAACAAAATATAAGGTAAATACACAGAAACCAACAATAACCAGTGACTATGTAATTATTATTTCACTTATTTATGGTTTGTTTTTGTTTCAAGTTTTTATTTGAATTCTAGTTAGTTGGGTTCAGTCGGTTAAGCATCTGACTTTTGATTTTGGCTCAGGTCATGATCTCATGGTTGTGGAACTGAGGCCCTTGTCCAGCTCCACACTCATTGGGGACACTACTTCTCTCCCTCTCCCTCTGTCCTTGCCCCTGCTTGGTCAATGACACTCTCTCCCCCCTCTCAAATAAATAAATCTTTTTTAAAAAAGAAATTAGAAATTCTAGTTAGTTAACATATAGTATAATATTGGTTTCACAAGTAAAATTCAGTGATTCCCCACTTACATATAACTCCCAGTGCTCATCACAAGTGCCCTCTTTACCCATCACCCATTAAGCCCATCTCCTGCCCACCTCCCTCCATCAGCCCTCAGTTTGTTCTCTATAGTTAACTGCTTCTTATGGCTTACCTCCATCTCTTTTTTCCCCCTTCCTTTACCTATGTTCATCAAGAAATTCAAGAAATTTTGTTTCTTAAATTGCACATATGAGTAAGATCATATGGTATTTATCTTTCTCTGACTGACTTATTTCTCTTCATGTTATATTCTCTAGCTCCAATTATGTCATTGCAAATGACAAGATTTCATTCTTTTTGATGGCTGAGAAATATTCCATTGCATATACTACCACATCATCTTTATCCATTCATCACCCGATGGACATTTTGGCTCTTTCCATAATTTGGCTACTGTTGATAATGCTGCTGTAAACACCAGGGTGCAGGGGTACCTGGGTGGCTCAGTCAGTTAAGTGTCTGCCTTTGGCTCAAGTCATGATCCCAGGGTCCTGGGATCGAGCCCCGCATTGGGCTCTCTGCTCTGCAGGGAGCCTGCTGCCTGCCTCTCTGTCTACTTGTGATCTCTGTCAAATAAATAAATATTTTTTTTAAAAAAGTAGTCCAAAGCCGTCCTAGTAAAAATAATGTAATATGAGAAATTTTTTTCAATGGAAAAAAATGTGTTTGGAAATAGATGCACACATATATATGAATATTACAGTATAAAGGAAGCATTCCAAATTGGTGAGAAAAAAGGATCAATAAATGCAGATAGAACAACTCACTACTTGTAGAAAAATGGAATTGCCTGAATTAAAGAGTTAAAAGCAAGAGAGAAATAAAATCACAAAAGCATTCTGGAAAAACTTAAATTGTCTTTATATGGTAGCAGAAGGAAAAAGTCATTCCAAAATAAAAGCAAAGGAGAACACTATGAGTAAAGAGAGTGAAAAAACTGACTACACAGAAAGGGTGATATTGTTTCTCCTTTATATTTTTTAGCTTTTTTTCAATATTTCTATGTATAGTCAGAAAATTGCTATTAAATTTTTAAAATTAAACTAGAGTTTAATAAGGAAATTTACCTGAATGAAAGGCTACCCTACCTCACCTGAGTCAGCCAAGGGTCTACCCATGGGCAAAATCTCTCACAATGTCTTTTCACAATTATATTTATTACATGTGAACCTATTTATTTAATACTTATCTCACCATCCCCACCTACTCAAACCCACCAGCCTTTCTTAACCAGGGTTAAGAGGGAGAATTAGTTCCCAATACCCTACAGCCTCCACTATAAGTAATGAAATAACTTCTCTAAATATCTAGAATGGTACTAGTTGCATGCTAGCCTTACAAGGGTTGAGAATGTGTTCCATAGTTCAGAGCAGAAAACGTGTTTAAAAAGGCACAGAGTAGACCCTAAGCTCTAGTTAAGCCTGAGGGCAGGAAATATCTCTTCTTTTCTGGGCTTGTGCTTTTTGCCTGGCACTGTGTATAATTTTTAGGAGGTGCTCAGTCAATTAATATCTGCTCAGCATTCTATCAGATCCACATCTGCTCAAAAAGAAATCTTTCCATTTGAAGCCAAGCAGAACTCACTTTGGAACAAAGCATTCTTACTTTATACTTAGTTCATACTTACTTTATGCATTCTTTTATTTCAGGGATAAAGATATTCTGAATAAGTCTGAAAATACTGGGCATTTGGATTCCATAGGCAGTCAGTTCAATTAACTGGAATCCAGGGGGGAAACATGAACTTGTATCACTGAAACAGGAAAATTCTATCTACCAATGCTCAATCTTTAGAACACAGTATCAGCCAAACAGGTAGTAAATATACTTTGTGGTTGCTTTCTAGCCTGGGTATGGTGAACAACACAAACAGAATGTATGAGCCAAAATTTTGAGCAATTTCCCTTGTTTTCTAAGTACTTGATGTGATTAAACTGATTAGTGCAAATAAACCAAAAATCCCACCTAATTACAACTGGGAATTAGGTAAAGCACCTCGGATAAGTTGTTGACATGCTTTATTTTGGTAACACTATTTTTCTTATGAGGCTGGAAATGTAGTTCAATAAATTATTTATAAAAATCTTATTTATTCCATAATGGTCACAGTGAAGACTTGATAATCTAATATCCTGACCTTAGGGCTTCACACACTTGGTATTATTAATGGAGACATTTTTCTCCCTGTATTATAATAACAACTTTCTCATTCATCACACACCTTTGCTGCCATTATTCACTCTTTCTTTCTCGTTTAAATCTGTTGTTAAGGATCAATCATTCTGCAAATTTCCAGTACTATATTTTACATTCTTTTCCATTAAATCCGATAAGGAAATAATTATCTGAGTACAAAGCCCTGTGATGTTCAGCGGATACAACTTTCAGTTCTATTGACATTCTCCTGGGTGTCTGAGCCCCTGCTGTTCTTTGGGCTTTCTTAAGGCTGCAATAATTAGTTTTTGTCTTTAACTTTGCATTTCTATTACAGGAGGAAAGTTTGTGTGTGTGTGTGTGTGTGTGTGTGTGCGTGTGTGCGCGCGCATGCATGTACATTCTCATCTGCAATTCAATATACTAGCAGTTTAAGACAACCAACTATAAATCTATGTATATTCTATAGATCATCAGACTGCACAGTAGCAACTATCAATTGAAGACCAACAGAGGGTTCTTTTTATAGTATACAAGTAAAGCCTTTCTGATGAAATTACCATTTTTCAAACTACCATGTGCAACAAGGTAGTCATTTAGAAAAAAACTATCTTCCAAACCTGAGCAGTTTACATAGTATTGACCTTAATTATATCTCCTTTTGGCTTGGTTTTTGAAACCTGAACCAAGTGGAGTGTGCCTGGCCATGAGACAGCTGAGCTATGAACAAACCTAGGGAGGGACAAATAAGGAAAACAAACAAATAACACAAAGCAAAATTCCAGGCTGAAGATGAACCAATGTACTCTGAGGTGGTTACTGTGTCTTCTATGACTTGGGCCCCAGTAGCTACTTTATTTCATTGAACAACACTTCTCTGCCATCTTGCAGACAAACAATTGGGAAACTACATGAGCAGCTGAGAAGCTAGCTGTCAGAGTTAGAAACACCTCGATCTGGATTCCAGAGGGTCCATTTCCTAGCTAGGTGACCTAAAAAAACTCTTAACCTCCCCAAGTTCCTCATCTGTGAAAGGCTGGATAACAATACCTACTATTCAGTGACCTTTTTCAAGGTAAGAGGAGGCAAGAGAAGAGGTTGATGAGGAGCTGGCATTAGACTGAGGTTTTGGTCCTAGATTTTGTTTCAGGTAGCGGGATCGCAGCTATTTATTAAATGATTAAAAGTCAATAATTAAATAACATGAGTCATGAATGAGCCAAGAATTATGTTCGGTCATTTCTGTGCACTGATATCCTAACAATAATAATAGTAATAGCAATAATAATATATGTTTGGTAGGGTTGTTGCCAGGTTTAAGTAACATATGTGGGGTGTTTTAGCATGTTGGTTCATTTTTACTGCTCTATAAAAACAACTGCAATTATTATGATGGGGTGAGTGGCAGTAATGGGTGAGAAGGAAAAGCAGAACTTCTTAAAAGTATATTGAGGAAATGATGATGTCTCATAAAGAATGATTCTTTTCCACTTACTGACCTAAAATTCAGGAAACTGAAATTTTATCTAAATGACAAGACTCCCCCTCAGAAACTAGATTCTTTACTAAGATCATTTTATTTTATTACTTTTTTAGAGCAAGAGAATATACAAGTGGCAGGGGTGGGGTGGGTAGAGGGAGAGGGAGAAAGAGAATCTCAAGCGGACTCCCCACTGAGCAGGGAGCCTAGCTGAGTGGGGCTCCAATCCCACAATCCTGAGATCATAACCTGAGCCAAAATCAAGACTCAGATGCTTAAATGACTGAGCCACCCAGGGAGCCCAATAGATCACTTTAAATCATCCTGCAGGATATATCACCTAGAGTTACAGTGCAATTTAAGTAGTTCCTTGTTTATTTTTTATTGATGCAGGCTCTTGCCTTCAAGAAGCTTACATTTTTCAGGGCAAAGGGTGAAATAGTGCTACAACATGGAACAATTAGGACGCCTGGGTGGCTCAGTCATTTAAGCGTCTGCCTTTGGCTCAGGTCATGATCCCAGGGTCCTCGGATGGAGTCCCTCGGATCGGGCTCCTTGCTCAGCATGGAGTCTGCCTCTCCTTCTGCCTGCTGTTCCCTCTGCTTGAGCTCTCTCTGTCTCTGACAAACAAATAAATAAAATCTTAAAAAACAACAACAAAAACAAACTAGAACTAGAATGTGTGATATGAATGACAGCTTCTTCAAGGAGTCCAGAAAAAAGAGATGGCTTTCTAGGATAAGGAGCTGAGCTTCAACAAGGGCAGGATTTGAAAATGCGGCAAAAGCTGGGTGGAGCACAACTCCAACTTTCATTTTTTAAAACTTTTTATTTAAATTCAATTTAATTAACATATACTGTATTAGTTTCAGAGGTAGAATTCAGTGATGCATTAGTTGCATGTAACACCTAGTGCTCACTCTGTCAAGTGCCCTCCTTAATGCCCATCACCCAATTACCCCATCCCCCTACCCACCTCCCCTTCGGCAACCCTCAGTTTGTTTCCTGTAGTTAAGAGTTTCTTATGGTTTGCCTCCCTCTCTTTTTTCCTCTTATTTTATTTTTCCTTTCCTTTCTCTATGTTCACCTGCTATGTTTCTTAAATTACACATGAGTGAAATCATACAGTATTTGTCTTTCTTTGACTGACTTCGCATAATACCCTCTAGTCCCACCTGTGTCATTGCAAATGGCAAGATTTACAATCCCACTCTTAAATGAGGGAGTTTCTTTCTATTCTTTCCAGGACCTGGGGACCACTTCTGCCCCCATAGACATTATTTTTCCATTACCCAGAAAAGCAATATGCCCAGGGAGAAAACAAGAACAAGGTAGTGGTTTGACCCCAGATGGTATGAAACAATCCCTTTCACTTTCTTGCTTCTTAAAGACTAATCTAATTTTAAAATAGATTCTAAGGGGTGTCGGGGTGGCTCAGTCAGTTGAGCACCCAACTCTTGATTTTGGCTCAAGTCATGATCTTGGGGTTGAGATCAAGCCCAGTGTTGGGCTCTGCCTTCAGCAGGGACTCTGCTTGAGATTCTCTCTCCCTCTCCCTTTAACCCTCCCCTCACTGGCAATCAATAAATCAATAAATCTATCTTTAAAATAGATTCTAAAATATTGCCTAGAGGTAATGATGTCAGAGACAGAAAAGAAGTGCCAGGTATTAGATCCAGTGCTATGTTTTGTTGTATCTGAGACTGAAGGCACATGAGAAAATGAGCAATTCTGGGAGACTGGATAAAGAGGAGGACGCTGATCAAAGTAGAAACTTTGATATAAGACACCAATACATAAGACATCAATGAAAAGGAACTTTCAAGATAGTAAGAGACAAAGTAAAAATAGGAAATCATTTTGTCTTTATATGTTATTAAAAGGTGGCATTAAAAAATGCTTAATTTTGGGACGCCTGGGTGGCTCAGTCGGTTAAACAGCTGCCTTCAGCTCGGGTCATGATCCCAGCGTCCTGGGATCGAGTCCCACATCAGGCTCCTTGCTCGGGAGGGAGCCTGCTTCTCCCTCTGCCTCTGCCTGCCACTCTGTCTGCCTGTGCTCGCTCTCTTTCCCTCTCTCTGACAAATAAATAAATTTTTAAAAATGCATAATTTTGATGAGAGATTAGTCATTTCACTTAGCCAAACTTCCAAAAGTGAAATTAATTCCACGTAACTTAATTTCACTTACATATATATTCAATACTGGTAGTTCAACAGTACAAAAAATTATGTGAATAGCAAATAATAAAGTAATGTTCCCTTCTACTGAAATTCTCAGATCTTCTTACATAATTTTACCTACTTTAATAAATAACCATCCTAGGAAATATACATTATACTAACATATATAGTGTAAAAATTCAGAAAAGGATAACAAAGCTTTTAAAAAATCTGCTTGTGGAAAAAAGTTTAATAGAAACTACTCTAAAATCTGCAGTGCCAGTATAGAAAAAAGCTGGTAAGGATTTGATTGAAACACATAAAATTGTAAAGAATAAAATATAAACTGACTGAGATGATCTTTTACTCCCCCCACAATCCAGGGCAAAAAGAGTTTCAACGAAATTAGAAAGTAGTAACTTCAGTAAAGGAAAAAGTATAGAAAAACTACACAGAATAGAAGAATTGCCTCTCAAATCTCCCAGCATGAAAAACCATACAAACAAGTTTAAGTCAAAATAGTGTGCTATTTTGAAAAGCAGGTAATATTTAACTAATGTTAACAAATATATATTCATCAAATATGTATTATGCTCTTGCTGTGAATGAAACAAAGTCTCTTCTTTTATTGAGCTTATATTCTACTTGGAGAGACAGAGAACAAATAAGAACCAAATAAATCCTATAATTTCAGATTGTGGTAACAGTGCTGTGAAGAAAACAAACCAAGAGGCAAGATACAGAATGACTGGGATGTGGTGAGTAGGGATGCAGTTTTAGACACTGTGTCAGAGAAAACTACTCTGAGGTTATATTTGAGCATAGATCTGAGAGATAAGGAGAAATCAGCCATGTGAATATCTAGGGGTGCAATTTTCCAGGCTAAGGTCTCACAGGTATAAAAGTCCCATTCTAAGAGAAAGAGAAAGATCATGACACACACATGAAACATACACAGAATGCTCCATCCAACAATTTTCTCAAGTGGACATGGAACACTTCCAGGACAGACCATTTTTAATGTCTGCATTTACAGCTATAGCCTTCTCTCCTAGCACTCCTTTTGCTCATCCCACAAGTTTTGGTATTTGGTGTTTTGTTTTCATTTAGCTCAAAGTATTTTCTAATTTCCCTGGTGATTTCTCCTTTGACCCATTGGTGGTTCAAAAACATATTGTTTTATTTTCCACATATTTGTGAATTTTCCAGTTTTCCTTTTGTTATTGATTTCTAGTTTCATTCCATTGTGATCAGAAAAGATGCCTTGTATTCTTTTTAAATCTTTTAAAATTTTTAAAAATCTTTTAAAATTTACTAAGACTTATTATGGCCTAACATATGTTAATCCTGGAGAATGTGCCATGTCCACTTGAGAAAAATGTGTATTTGGCTGTTTTCATCTATTCTTAATTTATTCTACATTTCTGTAATCACGTTAGATGTTGGACTTCGTCAATTTTTTTTCTGCATCTATTAGAGTAAATATATACATTTCCTCCTTTGAACTTAAATAAGATACAATACATTCATAATTTTCCTAATATTGACTCACCCTTTTAGTCCAGGGAGGAAGCCCAATTTTTCAAATTAACATACATTGTTATATTGTTTCAGGGATACAATTAAATGATTCAACAGTTCTATTCATTCCTCAGTGCTCATCAAAATAAGTGTACTCTTTTTTTTTTACTTTTTTTAAAAGATTTATTTATTTATTTATTTATTTATTTATTTATTTATTTATTTATTTATTTGACAGAGATCACAAGTAGGCAGAGAGTCAGGCAGAGAGAGAGAGGGGGAAGCAGGCTCCAAGCTGAGCACAGAACCTGTTGCGGGCTCGATCCCAGGACCCTGGAATCATGACCTGAGCCGAAGGCAGAGGCTTTAACCCACTGAGTCACCCAAGCGCCCCAAAATAAGTGTACTCCTGACCCCCTCTATCTATTTCACCCATCCCTCCACCCACTTCCCCTCTAGCAACCACCAGTTTATTCTCTGTATTTAATAGACTGTTTTTTTGTTTGTCTTTTTTTTAGTTTGTTCATTTGTTTTGTAAATTCCACATGAGTGTAATCATATGGAATTTGTCTTTCTTTGACGATTTACTTCACTTAACATTATAGCCTCTAGATCCACCCATGTTGTTACAAATGGCAAGATCCTGTTCTTTGCTGTGGTTGAATAAAATTACATTGTATACAGACATGTATATACCACATCTTTATCCACTTATCTGTGGATGGACCCTGGGTTTGCTTCTACATCTTGGCTATTGTAAATAACACTGCAATAAATGTAAGTGTGCATATATTTTTTTGAATTAGTGTTGCTGTTTCCTTTGGGTAAATACCAAACAGTGGAATTACTGAATCATATGGTAATTCTATTTTTAAGGTTTTGAGGAACCTCCATACTGTTTCCTACCAGGGCCCCACCAATTTGTATTTCCACCAGCAGTGCCCAAGGGTTCTTTTTTTCCACATCCACACCAAACTTGTTATTGGGAGGAACCCCATTGTTTTGTTGTTGTTCTTTTAAAGACTGTATGTATTTGACAGAGATGGAGACAGCCAGAGAGGGAATACAAGCAGGCAGAGAGGGAGAAACAGGCTTCCTGCTGAGCAGGGAGCCCAATGTGGGGCTTGATCCCAGGACCCGGGGATCATGACTTGAGCTGAAGGCAGACGCTTAGCAACTGAGCCACCCAGGTGCCCCAGGAACCCCATTTTAATGACATACTTTTTAAAGTACTGCTGAACTACAATTTCCATTGTTTTATTAGCATTTTCACATAATTGTTGATAAGTGGGTTGGCCCTATCCTGTCAGGATTTGAAGTCAAAAGACTTTCTTAGACATTCCTTATAAATAGGATTTGAAGGATCTCCCTTTTTTTATCTTTTGCAACAGTTTAAATTCTATCCAGCTTGCCTGTTTCTTAAAAATTTTAAAGAATTAACAGTGAAACCACGTAAGCCTGGATATTTTAAGGAGGAAACTCCTTTTTTAAAAAAAAATTTATTAGCATATAATGAATTATTAGCTCCAGGAGTACAGGTCTGTGAATCGCCAGGTTTCCACTTCACACTCACCATAGCACATACCTTCCCCAATGTCCATAACCCAACCACTCTCTCCCTAGTTCCCCAGCAACACTCAGTTTGTTTTGTGAGATTAAGAGTCTCTTATGGTTTGTCTCCCTCCTGATCCCATCTTGTTTCATTTATTCCTTTCCCACCCCCCAAACCCCCCATATTGCCTCTCAACTTCCTCATATCAGGGAGATCATATTCATATGATAATTGTCTTTCTCTGACTGACTTATTTCGCTAAGCATAATACCCTCTAGTTCCATCCACATCATCACAAATGGCAAGATTTCATTTCTTTTGATGGCTGCATAGTATTCCATTGTATATATATACCACAACAAGAAATAAATTCTTTTTTTTTTAAGATTTTATTCATTCATTTGACAGACAGAGATCACAAGTAGGTAGAGAGACAGGCAGACAGAGAGAAGAGGAAGCAGGCTCTCCGATGAGCAGAGAGCCCGATGTGGGGCTCGATCCCAGGACCCTGGGATCATGACCTGAGCCGAAGGCAGAGGCTTAATCTACTGAGCCACCCAGGTGCCCCGAAAGAAATTCTTAAATAACTTTCTCAACTGTTTTCATTGTTACTTGTTTGTTCAGATTTGTCCAACTGCTGCTATCCAATATTTTTCAGTTATATTTTCAAATGTATTTTTAGGACCTTTTAGCCTCCTTATATCAATAACCCTTTTCCATTTCTAATATTGTGCATTTGTCCCTTTTTCCTTTCTAAAAAAATTTATTACTACATCAGCGAGTGGTTTATCTGGTTTTTCTCTGTTATGCTGTCTTCAAAGAATCACCTAATCTTTGCAAACATACTATATTTCAGTCTTTTAGATATATCGTTGGAATTTGTGAGTTTTTTTTTGTTCCTTTCTCTATTCTGTAGCTTTTACTGGCTGAACTTATTCTTCTTTATATGTATTAATATAAGATATATATTTAGTAATTATGATTCCATTTTACCTTAAGTTTTCTGTTACTACTAATTGCCAAGTGTATGGTGTTTCTGTATTTGGTTTTATAGGTATGTGTGTGTTTCTTTGAATAATTTTGAAGTTTATAATATGCTTTTTGGATTGTTGTTGCTTGCAATCATTATAACTTCATTTACTATTATTGACTCTCCATTTCTTGATTTAGCAACTTCAGACTACATCTGTTGAGTACAAATTACAGAAGAAAATTTTAAAAAATCACAGATAAATCTCTTCCCACTTCCCTTCATCCCCCTTCATGCTTGATTTTTTTAAAAAGATTTTATTTATTTATTTGACAGACAGAGATCACAAGTAGGCAGAGAGGCAGGCAGAGAAAGAGGGGGAAGCAGGCTCCCTGCTGAGGAGAGAGCCTGATGTCGGGCTTGATCCCAGGACCCTGGGATCATGACCTGAGCCGAAGGCAGAGGCTTAACCCACTGAGCCATGCAGGCACCCCTCATGCTTGATTTTGATTATTATATTACCATTTTTTACATTGGCAAGGATTATAACAGTAACATTCTGTAACTATTTTCCATAATTGTTTTAATTTCACATTTTAATGAATTGAGTCTTTATCACCAGTCTTTTTACTGTGGCTTCCCTCTTTACTTCTTGGTTATTTGGCTTTGGTTTTTCTTGTTTTTTCAAAAAAGGTCATGTGGGTCCCGGGTGTGTGTGTGGTTTAAGATTTATTTATTTATTTATTTATTTATTTATTTAAGAGAGAGGACTTGCATCCGTTGGAAGGGGAGGGACAAAGGGAGAGGGAAAGAGAGAATCTCAAGCAGACTCCCTGAGCACAGGAGCAGGACATGGGGTGTAGTCTCATTACCCTGAGATCATGACCTAAGCCAAAAGCCAGTCAGAAGCTCAATCAACTCAGCCACCCAGGTACCCCTGTCCTGGGTTTGTTTATGATTGAGATCGTCCATGTGTCTATTTTTGGCCTTTATATTTGAATGTCAGTTGATTGAGAATAACATTTTTGGATCTTACCTTCTTTTCCTCAGCACTTTACAGACATTAAATAATTCTTAGAGAAGCCTGAGGCTACCCTGTTCTCTTTTTTCTGGTATATAATTAATATTCACCTATATATGTAAAGAATTTTGTCTTAATCAGTGAAATGCAAAAACCATTAGGATATATCTCAGTTTAGCTATTCATGTGTCAATTCTTTTTTTCTTTTAAGATTTTATTTATTTGAGAAAGAGAGAGAGAGAACATGAGCAGGGGGCGGATGAGAAGGAGAGGGAGAAACAGGTTCCCCAGTGAGCAGGGAGCACAAAGCAGGACTCAATCCCAGGATCCTGGGGTCATGACCTGAGCCGAAGACAGACACTTAACTCATCAAGCCACCCAGGTGCCCCTCACATGTCATTTCTTTTCCAGGAGCAAGGTGTTCTAGGTTAATACCTTCCCCTAAGTGGGAAAATTCTCTTCTGCTGGTTTTTAGGTACAACGTCCGATCCATTTATTAGTTTCTCTAATTCCAAGACCCCAATTACCTTTAGTCTAATTAGTCTTTGTCCTTTAAATATTTTATCTACTCTTTAAATTGCTTTGTCTTTAAAAAAAAAATCTATAGATTCTGTGACTTCTCTGGAGGTCAATGAGGATGGGGCTGAAAGTTCCAACCCTCTAATTACTTAGATCTTTCTGGTGATCAGCTCTCTCTGAGGCTCTCTAGGAGCCCCAGATCATGTCACCTCATTAGCATAAAGTCATATGTGATTAAAGGAGTCCATTATGAATATCAATCCTATCTCTGAAGAAATTCCAAAAATTTTAGGACTTCTGTGCCAAGAATGAGGGACAAAGGCCAAATATATTTCTTATTGTACCACACCCCTTGACTGACACAAGCCCCAAACCAGACAATATACATGAAACAACAGTTTTCAAGATATTGGGTATTAGGTGGGGGGGGGGGGGGAAGGATAGTGATTCCTAAGAGGCATGAATTAAGTCTTATGATATTCCACTATTGCTGGAGAGAGTTTCCAGGCATCAGTGCAGGGAAGAAGGACTCAGATGGAGCCCAGCAATCTCTATGCTGAGGAGACAAAGCAAGGCAGTCAGGGAGTCCAAGGCAGCTAAATTCTCAGGCATACTAACAGAAATGGGAAAGCTGCAGAAGGAAAACTCTGGAGATCTGCAGAGGGACCCCTTGAGTCCTCAGCTGAGTACTGATCTGTTCATGCATGGAGGGAACTACTGAAGGCCATAGGAAAAACACCCAACAGTTTAACAGGGAAAACACAGGACCAGATATAGTTCTAGTTCCCAAAATCCAGAGTGGAAAACCTCCCAATTCAGGGATATTGTGTAGAGTACTTGAAAGGGTTTTGCCTTAGTAATGGGCCAAAATTATTGCGATAGTAAACACGGCTCTGGTCCTGCCTAGCAAATCTTATAAGATCCAAAGGGATCAAACTGTTTCCAAGTAACTTAACCTTGTCCTAGAACAAAGATCAAGACTATTTATAGGGATACAAAAATATCCAGCATACAAGAAGATAAAATTCACAACAGTTGGCATCCAGCAAAAAAAAATTGCTAGGAATGCAAAGCAGCAGGAAAATATGATGAGAGAAATGAAGAGAAAAATCACTCAATTGAGAAAGATCCATATATGACCAAAAGATAGAATCAGTAGACAAGAAACCACTACAGTAGCTGTACTTTATATGTTCAGAGGTTAGAGGATGATTGAATATGGAAGACATTTTAAAAAACCAAAATCACACTTCTAGAAATGTTGGAGATGAAAAATTCAGTGGATGGTACAAATGACAGATTAGACACTGTAGAAGAAAATCAGTAAACTTGAAGATTTAACAATTGATATTATCCAGAAAGAAACAGAAAGAGAAAAGACCCACTCCTAAATTGAACAGAACAATAAGATATGATAAAACTTCAAGTGGCCTAATATATGTGTAATCAGAGTCTGCAGTGTGGGGGTGGAGGCTAGTTAAGAAAAATGGCCCCAAATTTTCCAAATTTGATAAAATAAACCAGAGCAAAGAAACTAAATGAATACCAAACACAAGAAAAATAAGGAGAATTTTACCACGGCATATCATAAACAAATTTCCCAAGACCACTGATAAAAAGCAATTATTAAAATCAGCCAAATAAGACATATATAGAGAATAATAAATATAAGGTGACAACAGATTTTTATAGGGAACAATGCAAGTCAGAAAGCACTTGAACAATATATTTAAAGAACCTCCTCCCCAAACTGTCAAACTAGAATTTTTTTAAAACTATTTTATTTATTTATTTGAGAGAGAAAGAGCACAATCGGGGGAAAGGGCAGAAGGAGAGGGAGAAGCAGGCTCCCTGCTGAGCAGGGAGCCCAAGTTGGAGCTTAGTCTCAGGACCCCAGGATCATGACTTGAGCCAAAGGCAGATGCTTAACCATCTGAGCCACCCAGGCACCCCTCAAACCAGAATTTTATACATAGCAAAGATATCTTTTAAAGATAAAGGCAAAGTGAGGCACCTGGGTACTTCAGTTGGTTAAGCATCCATCTCTTGATTTGGGCTCAGGTCATGATTTCGGGATTGTGAGATCAAGCCCAGAGTCAGGCTCCATGCTCAGCAGGGAGTCTGCTTCTCTCCCTCTCCCTCTGTTTCTCTTCTTGCTTGTGCGCGCTCTCTCTCTCTCTAAAATAAATAAATAAATCTTTAAAAAAATTAAAATAAAAGCAAAGTGAAGACTTTAAGGACATACAAAAGAAAAAAAGAAATCACTGACTTTTATTATAAGAAACACTAAGGGAAGTGTTTCAGGCAAGGAGAAAATGAAATTAGGTGAAAAACTTCACTAAGAAACAAAGAGCACCATAAATGATTACTATGTGCATAAACAAAACACTTTTTATTATTTAAATATCTTTCAAGGATAATGCACTATCCAAAGCTAAAAATAACAATGTATTGTGGAGCTGATATGTTAAGCTAAAGTAAAATGTAGAAAAACAACAGTACAAAGGATTGAGGGGAAAAATGGAAACATTATGCTATAAGGTTCTTTATACTAAGCATAAAGTGGCATAGTATTTAACAGCAGACTCTTGTAAGTTAAAGATGTTACTATGAACTATAAAGCAATGTCTAAAACAATAAAGCAAATTATAGCTAGCAAGCCAACAAAAGATATAAAATAGAATTTTATTCATTAAGGAAGAAATACCATACTGTTTGGCAATACATAAAGAACTCTTTCAACTCATTAATAAAAAGACAAATAACTCAATTTAAAAAAAAAAGAAATACCAGTTCTACCAAATACTCAAGTAATTTTAAATAGAACAAGAGAAAAAGGGGAGCATAGAACAGATGGAACAAAAACAACAGCAAAATGAACCAAATTATATCAATAAGTATAATGCTCTAACCACCCAAATTAAAAGGAAAAGATTATTAGGTGAAATTTAAAGAATAAGACCCAACTATGTACAACCTAACAACAACAGCAACAACAACAAAACACTTTAAACACAGTGACACAGGTAGGTTAAAAGTAAAAGGATAGGAAAGATATAACTTGCTAACACTAATCAAAACTGGCTACATTAAGATCAGACAGAAGAAATTTTAGAGCAAGGAGTATTTCCAGGAACAAAAAGGGCTATATTATAATAAAGGAATCAATACAATAATAGGACATAAAAATCCTAAGTGTTGGCATACCTAATAGAAAAATATAAACTACATGAAGCAAAAACTGACAGAAGACAAAAACCACATTTAAAATCGGAGTTTTCAGGGTGCCTAGGTGGTTCAGTCGGTTAAGCTTCTGCCTTCAGTTCAGGTCATGATCCCAGACTCCTGAGATCAAACACCCGCATGGGGTCCCCTGCTTGGTAGGGAGTTTGTTTCTCCCTCTGTCCCTCCCCTCCACTCATGTGGATTCTCTCTCAATCTCTCTCTCTCATGCATGCGTGCATGCAAAAATAAATAAAATATTTTTTAAAAAAATTTAAAGGAGTTTTCAACACCCCTCTCTCTATAATGGATAGAACAAGTAGACAAAATTGGAAAGGATATTGAGGACCTGAACAATGCCATCAACCAAACTGACTGAACTGACATAAAACATCTAACAAGCAAAGAATGCAAATTCCTGTCAAGTGCACATGAAACACATACCCAGATAGTACCTATTTGGAGTCATAAAAGAAATCTAAACTTGGAACTTTGTAAGTCATGCAAAATATGACTTCTGACCACAGTCTATGGAAACTACCTACCAAAAACAATATAACCATAAAGTGCAACAATATTTGTCAATTAAAAGGGATGAAATACTGACATATTGTGTACCATGGATGGATCTCAAAAACATTATACTACATTAAGGTGTCAGTCATAAAAGATTAGGTATTATGTCATTCCATTTATGGAATGTCCAGAATAAGCAAATCCACAGAGAAAGAAAGTAGATTTGTAATTGTCCTAGGCTAGGGAGGTAGGCAGGGGCAAGAGAAGGTTGGGGAGTGACTGGTAATGGGTATAAGGTCTCTTTTGGGAGTGATAAAAATGCTCTAAAGTTAGATTGTCTAGATGATCGCACAACTCTGGGAATATGCCCAAGGCACTTAATTTTACAGGTTAAATGGGTGAAATTTATGCCATAAATTATATCAATCAAGCTGTTAAAAATAATCATATAGAACTGTATTTTTTAAAATCTCCAAATATTTTGAGATTAAATAACATATTTCCAAATAATCCATGGATCAAAAAAATCCAAGAGGAAGGTAGAAAAGTATTTTGAATTGGATGAAAATTTTAACAAAACATACAGCTAATGCAGTTCTTAAAAGGAAATTTATTACATTAAAAACACCTATTTTAGAAATGAAGAAGGTCTCAAAAGGACCAAGCTTCTACCCTAAGGAATAGGAAAAGAACAGTCAATTAAACTCAAAGTAAGCAGAAGAAAGGATACAACAAAATTCAGGGAAGAAATCAATGAATTAAAAAACAGAAATTAAAGAAAAATGCATCCAGAGTTCAATGTTTTTAAAGACCTTTGAGAAGAGCTATAAAATTGATAAAACCCTAACCATACCAATTGAGGGGAAACAGAAAACACAAATTTCCAATATGAGGAATGAAAAAGGGACATCTCTATAGATTCTACAGACACTAAAAGGATAATTAAAGAATATTATGAACAACTTTATGCCAGTAAATTCAAGAATGTAGATAAAATAGACACATTCATTGAAAAACACTAATAACAAAAGCTCACTAAAGAAGCAGCTAACATGAACAGCACTATATCTCTTTTTAGTAGTTAAAAACCCCACAAAGAAAACTACAGGCCCAGATGGCTTCATTGGTGATTTCTACCAAATATTTAAGGACAAAACATACCATTCTAGAAAAGCTCTTCTAAAGAAACTGAATAGAAAGGAATACTTCCCAACCCATTCTATGAGGCTGGAATTATTCTATAATCAAAAACAAAGACATTACAAAAAATGAAATTGCAGACCAATATTTCTCATGTGAACATAGAGGCAAAATTCTCAACAAAATTTTAGCAAATCAAGTCTAGAGATATATTGAGAAGAAAACACATCATGACAAAGTGGGTTTATTCCAGAATGGTGGGGTCAATTTAAAATTTAAAAATCAAACAATGTAATTCATCAATTTAAGATTAAAAAAGAAAGTCTAAATGATTATCTCAAATGACCCAGAAAAAGCATTTGGTAAAATCTAGCATTGACATGTGATAAAAACTCTCAGCAAACTAGGGATAAAAAGAAACTTCTTTACCCTAGTAAAGATCATTTATAAAAAAAACTAGAGCTAACATCTCTTAATGGAAGAGAACGAAGTCTTTTCTTCTTAAGATGAGGAAGAAAACAATGATACTAATACTGCTCCTCTTCAACCTTGTACTGGAGTTCTAGTTTCCAACCAGTGCCAAAAGGGGAAAACAAATTGATCATCTGGATTAAAAAAAAAGATTTGAAACTTTAAAAAAATGAGAGTAGTATCAAAAATCTGATTTTAAAAAACTGTGTAAACCTGTTCCCTGAAAACTACAAAGCATTGCTAAGAGAAATTTTTTAAAGTAATTTTTAAATTTAAAATTTTTAAATTTTTAATATTTTAAATTAAAATATAATTTAAAAAGTAAATAACTGAAGAAATATACTGTATTCTTAACCTGGATAAGTATTAAGTTATCTATTCTCAATTGATGCATTCAATACTCAAAATCTCAATAGGCTTTTTCTTTGTTGTTGTAAAAGTTGACACGCTGATTCTTGGAAATGCCAGAAATCTAGAATAGCCAAAATGACCTTGAAAAAGAATGACAAAGTTGGAGAATATATATGACTTGACTTCAAGACTCATTTTAAGGCATAGTAATTGAGATGATGTGTCACTGTCATCAAGACAGGCAAGTAGATTGGGGCACCTGGGTGGCTCAGTCAGTTAAACTTCCAACTCTTGATTTCGGCTCAGGTAATGATCTCAGGGTCATGATCTCCGGGTTGTGAGATTGAGCCCAGCATTGGGCTTCTGACTCAGCTTGGAGTCTGTCCCTCTCCCTCTGGTCCTCAACACCCACCTCCACCTCAAATGCATGCACCCTCTCCCTCTTCCTCCCTCCCTCCCTCTCAAATAAATACAATCTTTTAGAAATAAATAAATAAAAATTAATTACTGGTTTGAGGAAATGCTACCACAAAGTAAAGCCAAGATTCATTAACCTCAGATGGTCATTTCCCCACCCCCTCAGGAAAATACACTGCATTGATGGACATATAAGTAGTGATAGCTACTATCGAGGGCATTTGAAATGCTATATACTATGACATGTAGGGAAACAAAGTATATTACTAATGTCTGAAGACTAAGATATAACTTTAAAAGTGTGTTTCAGAAGAGCATTTAAGAGTATCAGTAAAAGAAGTTAAAAGAACTAGGTAAGTCTGGAAAATTGTGAGTACGGACAAGCTGGTGAAAGGCACCTGACACTATCCGTTTGGCAGAACCTTGTGATTAGAATAACAAGTACAAGATAATGAGGAGGAAATTTATCCTTTTTGAATACAATCCCCCTGTATGTAGGAACAAAGAATTCAAAGAAGGGTTCTTCCTACTGAGTTGAAGATCTTCATGGTGACCCAGTAGAGTTTTAAAACAAAGAAAGCAAAGCTGAAGCACTCTGGGCCAAACAGCCTGTCTTGTGGTAGCATACAAATCAAGCTGGGTCATAGGATCAATATGATACAGGTCTCTCTACCGCATTTATCATTAGCTGGTTGATGTATTAATTCAACCAATCAATATGCATTGATCATCTACTGAATACCAGAACTTGGCCAGGTGCTCCTCAAAATTCCAATCTAAAATTAGAAACTTGCCTCTACTTTTATCATCTTCTCTGAATGATCACTTTGACTTCTTGACATAATTGAGCCATAGCTGTCCCCTTGTGATACCATGACTTCTGCAGTCCTCTCCAAGGAAGGATCCACTTAACCATCCTCCACCCCAGTTACTGCCACTCCCAGCACTCAGCACCCAATCTCCTCTCCTTTTTGTTAAACTTCTGCTCCTCTGAGTATCAACTGTCTGCTTATAGCTCCCTTCCCACTCCCTCCCCCATAGCATTAACTACTTCTTTCCCATTCATGAAAGACTAAGTGCTTGGCTCAGGCTTCCTCCATCCCTACTCCTGTCACCATCCTGAGTCACTTTGACACAAACTTGGGTGACCCATCAACTAGTCATTCAATTCTTTGAATGCCTCCTCTTCTGTGACTTCTCCTTTGCCACATTAATACACACCACCAAGTCACACCTGGGTCAGGAACTGCATCACATCAATAACACTAATTCAATGAAATGCTAACCCTTTCTAGCTACAACTTTCAATCCTTCTTTTCAATTACTCAGTGTAACAGTTTTTGGCTTTGCTTCTTTCCTTCCTTTTCTCACTTTTTTTCTCTTTTTCCCCTCTTTTTCTTTTCTTTTTATCTTTTTAAATGATACCTTCCACTTTCTAGACATCACTTCTATACTTAACTTCTATTTATTTTTAAATTAAATATTGTGTTTAAGCATCTTTATAAATCTCACATTATTTCTAATTTTTCTGTAGGCTTTTTGGGGTCTCTTTGTATATCATCTGCAAATAATTTTTTCAGATTACTTTCTAATTTTTGGTCCCATAATTTATTTTTCTTGTTCTCTTATTTAGGACATATAGTAAAATGAACAGGTATGAGGTACTGATTCAGTTTCTCTGCAAATCTAATCCAAGTATTGTACTTGTCTCAAACTCCAAGGCCAAATCCCTCTTCCCCCCACAATTCTTTCACTTGAAAAATTCATCTGGATTCCAAAATGGATCCCCCAGTTCTACTCTGTTCCCCTCCATTCCTTCTACTCTTAATAGCCAGAGTGATCTTTTAAAATCCTATTTAGATTATGTCCTTCTTTTGCCTTAAACCTCTCACTAGTTTATAATTGTACCTAGAATAATATCCAAAAGCTTTAACAGATTCTTCTTCTTCAATCTGTTCTTTTCTCATATTACTCGATTTTACTTATAGTATTTTCTTTTATTTCCCAAAGACAATAATGCTTCTCTGCTGCAAGTCCTTCTCAGTGGCTGTTCCCTCTGTCTAGAATCCTCTTTGCCTCACAGTTTGTCTAGAGAACTCCTATTCAGCCTTCAGATCTCAAAATTCTCCCAGAGAAGCCCTCTCCTGACTCCAGAAATTCAGTCAGCTCTCTCTTTTTTTAACATTTCATTTAACTCTTCATTTTTCCTTCAAAGCACTTACCACTTTATGTAATTATACATGTTTATTTGTGTGGCTACTTAATATATGTCTCTCCCATTATACTAAAAGCTTTCTGTGTTTATCCCATCATCCCTAGCCTATGGCATTTTGCCCAGAAAATTGCGTGCTCTTAATAAATATTTATTGAATGAATAAATGGATGAATGAGGACATAAAGATGAATAAGACACAATCCTGGCTCAGAAAATGCATGCACAAATCTTTCCTTCCAGTCTTAATTATTTGTTTTCCTTACCAGGGTTAGAAATGGCAATAAGGAACAAGATGACATCCAAGATCCTGACTTTATATTCCTTAGTGAGAGGACCTTGTTAGGTCAGAAACTGACTAATATACGCAATTATAGCAGCCTGAATCTGGCCTGAAAATGGCAGGAGAAGCAGGATAAATTGGGGTAAGAAACTAAATAGAGGATTTATTCATTACACATCCAAATCCAGAAGCTAGGACAGCTAAAATACCCACAATTAAAATTTTATTAGCTTGAATTTAGACTTAAACAATTCAATACTTTATAATACATTCCTTTTCACACATTTGTTATTTCTCCTTTAATTTCTATATATAAGTATTTTTTTAAATAGTGTTGTATTTAGAAACAAAAGCAAAAATAAACTATTAAGACTACACCAAAATAAAAAGCTTTTTTGCACAGTGAAGGAAACCATCAACAAAACAAAAAGACAATCTATTGAATGGGAGAAGATATTTACTAATGATACATCCATCTGACAAGGGGTTGATATCCATACTATATAAAGAACTTAGTCAACTCAACACCAAAAATTAATCTGATTAAAAATAGGCAGAGGACATGGATAGACATTTTTCCAAAGAAGACATACAGATGGCCAACAGACACATGAGAAGATGCTCAACATCAGGAAAATGCAAATTAAAACCACAATAAGATATCACCTCTCACCTGTCATAATGGCTCATAAAAAGACAAGAAATAACAAATGTTGGCAAAGATGTGGAGAAAAAGAAGCTCTTGTGCCCTGCCTGCTGGTGGGAATATAAATTGGTGCAGCCAATATGGAAAACAGTATGGAGGTTCCTCAAAAACTTAAAGATAGAAATACCATACAATCCAGTAATTCCACTACCGGGCATTTAGTTAAAGAAAACAAAAACACTAATTAGAAAAGATAGATGTATCTCTGTGTAATTCGAGCATCATTTACAATAGCCAAGATATGGAAGCTACTTAAGTGTCAATCAATAGACATATGGATATAGAAGGTGTGATACACACACACATACACACACACTACATACACACACACACACACACACACCCTCTAGGTCCATTTATATTGTCACAATTGACAAGATTTCCTTCTTTTTTATGGTTGAATAATATTTCTTCATACATATATATATATATACATGTGTGTATATATATATACATGTGTGTATATATATATGTGTGTATATATATATATATATACACATTTATTTATTTATTTCAGGGTATTGTGCTAAGTGAAATAAGTCAGGCAAAAAAAGAAAAATACCATATGATTTCACTCATAGGTAGAATCTAAAAAAAACATAACAACTGGACAAACCAAAAAAGCAGAAACAGATCCATAAGTACAGGGAACAAACTGGTAGTTGCCAGAAGGCAGAGGGTGGGGGTGAGAGTCAAACAGGTGAGGGGCAAAACAGGAGTGGGAAGTCCAGGTTTCCAGTTATGGAATGAGAAGTTACAGGGAGGAAAGGTAGAGCACAGGGAGTATAATGAGCAGTACTATAATAGTATTGCTTGGCAACGGTAGCCACATTGTGATGAGCATAGTATAATGTATAAACTCGTCAAATCACTATGTTGTGTACTGAAATTTATGTGACATTGTGTGTCATCTATACTTCAGTTAAAAACAATTTTTTCAGATAGTGTCGTATTCTGTACTAAGGGAAAGATCCAGGCTTTTGCCCAAAAGAAATACAAGTGGTAACAACTGTTAGCTTCCGAAGTCAGAAGCAGCTAAGTTTACTTGAAAAGAAACCTGGAGTCCCCCATGTTAAAATGCAGGTTGAATGGCAAATGTCGGTTCCTTCTCAGAGTCCAACTTTCTTCCAGTCTTAAATGACAAGCCATCCCTGCTCATATTCAAGTTTCTCTGCATCTGTGTACTAAAGTCTATTCTCTCCTTCTTCCTCTGAGACCTTCACCTTACACCTAAGCCTTGTTTTCTATTACCAACATCCTTTAGAGTTACAAACACACTTTTTTTCTTCTTGCCCTGACTTCACATTATCCTCTAGTTATAATTTATATTTTCCTTTCTCATTAAAGCCTCTGCATTTTCATACTTCCCACTTCTTTACTCACTGTAATCTGGCTTCTCCTCCACCACCCAAAAGAATTCCCTCTAGAATTATTTATTGTCTGACAAATCCAAAGAGCATTTTTTGTTCTTTATCCAGTAGTGTGACAGTAAATGTTGAACAGACACCTTCTTAGAGCAGGGGTCAGGCAGCCGGTTGGCCTGCTATAATGAATTAAATTTCCCATGGTACAAGTACATTCACCATGGCTGACTTCAGCCACTAACTTGGTATCATCTGACTTCCAAAACAGTTAACACCGGCTCTATGAGCTATTACAAACCTGCTACAGCCCTGTATCACATGGAAATCTTTGGATCATTCCTTCTTACTTCAACTTCCCATTCTTGTATTCCACGATATTACTGCTTTTGAGACCCCCTCCTACATTTTTGATCATTTCTTGCTCATTATGTTCTTGACACTTCTTTCTTTTATTGCTTAAGAGTTGAGGTTCCCTGGGGTCTGTGGTCTGTTCAGTATTGTTTTTTCTCAATAAACTTGCCTGGTGAAATAAAATAAAGTTTTATACTTTCAAACATACATCTCTCACACAAAAGCTCTACCCTAACTGCCTGATAAATGTTTCTACCTGATGGTCAGAAACTTACATAAAGGGGTGCCTGGGTGGCTGAGTGGGTTAAGCCTCTGCCTTTGGCTCTGGTCATGATCTCAGGGTCCTGGGATAGAGCCCTGCATTGGGCTCTCCACTCAGCAGGGAGCCTGCTTCTCTCTCTCTGCCTGCCTCTCTGCCTACTTGTGATCTCTCTCTCTCTGTGTCAAACAAATGAATAAAGTCTTAAAAAAAGAAAAGAAACTTACATAAAACCAAAAATGTTATAATCCTTCCAATAATCCGGCTCCAATACCTCTACTTAATCAGCAAAGCACTGCTTAAATAATTCTAAAATTTACCTCTGCTTCTCCATGCCTATCATGTCTGCTATCTCCAAGAGCTGGAATCAAATATAAAGGAATCTATAAGATTCAAAGTTAACAACGTTCTTCTCTCATGTCAGATTGTTCAGCGGGTCACCACTAATGGCTAGTAGTTCTCAAGATGTGTATTGTGTTCTACAGGGGAAAAGGAAGTTTTGTGGCCAAATGAATCTAGGAGTCACTGACTTAAACGAAGCAAAATTTTATTTTTTTCTATTTGACTTTTTAGAACTTTTAACATACTAATGCATATCATGTATTTCTGAAAAGAATGTATAGAGATTTTCAAATGTATTTGACCAGTCACTTTTTTTTTTTTTAAGTAGGAGGAGGATGTGAGTTAAAACACGAAAACCTGAAAGGAGGAAGAAAAAAAAAAAGTAAAATCATAGAGGTAGAGAGTAAAGAAGTGGCCACCAGGGGTTGAGGGATGGGGGAAATAGAAGCTAGTAAAAGGTTACAAACCTTCAGTTATAAGAAGAATAAGTTCTGAGAGTCTCACATATAACCTGGTGACTATAGCTGACAATAGCGTATTGTATAATTGAAATTTGCTAAGAGAGTAGAACTTACATGTTCTCCCCTGCCAAAAGGTAAATATGTGAGGTAATGGATGCGTTCATTAACTTGGGGGAATCCTTTCACAATATATAGATATGTCAAGTCATATGTTGTACAATTTAAATATCTTATAATTTTATTTGTCAATTATATCTCAATGAAGCTGGGGAAAAAAAAAAAAAACTACTGCCTGGGAGTTGAGCTCAATTTCTCTTTCCTGTTGCAATAGTCTGGAATAAAGTCTTCCTTTAAAAATAAGCACTTTGGGGGGCTACTGGGTGGCTCACTGGGTTGAGTGTTTGACTCTTAATTTCTACTCAGGTGATGTCCTCAGAGTCATGAGATCAAACCCCATCTCCTGCTCTACGCTCAGCACAGAATCTGCTTAAGATTCGCTCTCTCTCCCTCTGCCCTTCCCCCACCACACACACGCTCTCTCTAAACAAACAAACAAATAAAGTCTTTAACAAGGTAAGAACTATTACCACCTTACAGTACATAAGCATTTCTCTGAATACAATTCAGAGTAACTCTGCTCTACAGAACAACAATCAAAGACCTCAAGAAAGATAAATATAAAGATAAAGGACTTCATCTCTGCCTACAACTCCAACCTCAAATACTTCTGCTCCCTGCCTCAGATCTTAATTTTCAACAATATGTTTTTGTAGTTCTTCATACAAACCATGCTTCTTGCCTCTTTTCTTTATTTATGCCCTCCTCTAGGTAGGAGTTTCTCTTCACTGGCTTTCTTTCTAGATAATGCTTACTTCAGTTTCAGGATCATTTCTTCCAGAAATTCCTTCCTGGTTTCTCCAGCACCCTCCATCTGAGCTAGGTGTCTGCCTTTGGTATTGGTACCCAATGTATATCTCTCCCACTGTACTTGTTGCACTGGGTTTTTTTTTAAGATTTTATTTATTATTTGACAGAGAGAGACACAATGAGAGAGGGAACACAAGCAGGGGGAGTGAGAGAGGGAGAAGCAGGCTTCTTGCTGAGCAGGGAGCCCTATGCGGGGCTCGATACCAGGACACTGGGATCATGACCTGAGCCAAAGGCAGACACTTGACGACTGAGCCACCCAGGTGCCCCTGCATTGTTCTATCATCATATGTTTGTGTTTGTTTCCCTTCCAGATTGTGAGCTCCTTGAAGACAGGACCCATATCTTATTCAACTTCACTGTCTAACATAGGACCTGTCTATATGAAGCATGTCTTTTTATTCTGATGTTTTGACATCTGGGACCTCCCTGATCCTGGAAAGACTGTCCCTCTCAGGGTTAGTAAATTCCAAGAGATAGTAAAGGCCTCACCTGTGAGCGTGTCTTTCGTAGGCAGACCAATCAATCAAAACCCATACTCTCAACCACATTCTTTATTAGACTCTCACAGGGCTCTTATACTTCAGATCACTATCCCTTGACCCTGATCACCCCCAGGCCAGGTAACAGACACCTAGAGACAGTCCCTCCTCCCCAGAGCCTGCTAAAATTATTCTAACTAGCCAATCCTAAGCCTGCTTACCCTACCTCATCAGATCCATCTGCAGAAACCACAATAAAAACTCTTGCCCACATTTTCCCTTCCCTCCCTCTACCTCTTGACTTGACCCTGATCCTTCCCCACAGGACCCTGCATGGGATGCCATGCCCTGTCTCCTGACTCTGGGGCTTTCGGAGTATAAACTTCTTCCTTCATGACAATCATTGTCAGGTCTGCATGTCTTACCACACCTGATTCAAACAAATCCCAGGTAACTTTTAAAGCACTGTAACATGGTAGATATTCAATAATTTTTGTTGAATAAATAAATAAGTTAATTAATGAGTTCACCAATGGCAAGAATATAAAAACTGCCCCCCTGAGTTAGCCTGCCGGCTCCTCCAGCCCTGTACTCTGACATCCATGAATCCATCATAGAAGAATACAGCTGTCCTCCTTGCCATCAACAGCTAAGCCATATCCTCAAAACAAAAATTTTTCTTAATGAACAAAGAAAAAAGAATCTCACACTGTTCCCCTTCTTCCTTGAACGTAGAAGAGAAAAATGAGGTGTGTTCCAGTTGCAGTGGGTTAGCTCGCTCCCTTTCTCTTTTGTCATCTTTCAACCCAGCCCTTAAGTTTAGAAACAGTGGGGAAAGTCCATAAATCAAGGCAACGTTATCACTGAGGCAGTCTTGCTAAGACTCTGTCTACGGAATGGCAAGAGAATTCCCTTCCAGCTCTAAGAGCCCATCATTTCCATATAAGCAGGAATGCAAAAGGATGTTGCTGCAGGCCATCGGTAAACATTCTTGACTCATTTAAGCAAATGTGAAAGGAAACCATGTCCTTCATTTCCAGTTAAACCTGTCACTGAATCAGTTATAAGTCTTGGTGTTCCAAGGACAGAAAAACCCACCTCAAAATGGTTTAAGCCATAAAAACTGGTATGCAGGGGTGCCTGGGTGACTCAGTGGGTTAAGCCTCTGCCTTTGGCTCAGGTCATGATCTCGGGGTCCTGGGATCAGGCTCTCTGCTCAGCAGGGAGCCTGCTTTCTCCTCTCTCTCTCTCTGCCTGCCTCTCTGCGTACTTGTGATTCTCTGTCAAATAAATAAATAAAATCTTTAAAAAAAAAACTGTTGCACAAAGGGTAAGTCTAGATAGAGGTGGACTATTGCCTTTTTTAAGGCTAAAAACAACTAAAACAGAAAATCCCTCAAGAAAATATACAGATGCAATAAGATCACATTAAATGAGAGGGGAAAAAAGAAAGCATGAACACAGGATTCGGGACAAGAGTTACTTGAGGTTAGGGAAGGCAAGATTATGAGACAGAGAAGAAGCCATAAGGTTAAGATTTGGGTTATTTATCAAGGTCGTCATTTTTGTTTTGCATAGTGGGTTTGAAGATATTTGTTACAGCATAAACACCCCCCCTCCAGGAACCCTTATGTATTTGAGGATATTTGTTACAGCATTACATTATTATGTAAAGCCTCTGCCTTCCGCTCAGTTCATGATCCCAGGGTCCTGAAATCAAGTCTCCTATTGGGCTCCCCATTCCATAGGAATTCTCCTTCTCCCACTCCTCCTGCTTGTGTTCCCTCTCTCGCTGTGTCTCTCTCTGCCAAATAAATAAATAAAATCGTAAAAAAAAAAAAAAAAGAAAGAAGGAAAAAGAAAAAATATTTCTATGTATACACATAGTCTTCATATAAAAGAAATGACTCAGAAAAATAGATAGGTCTGAGAGTTTATATACCATTTCAACAAAGAGTGAGAAATTGAGGAAATGTGCAAGATAAAGGAAAAAGGGGTTTGGGCTAGAGGCAGTAAATTGGGGGAAAATGACTAGGAAGCATTGGGGGGAAATTAACAGAAGATAAGGGTTATTTTAGTAATGTTTCTGGCACAGATTCACTTCAGCATCGATTCCCTGTGCTGGGTGATAAGAACGTTCTCTTCTATCTGTTGTAGGGAGAATACCTCTCTCATGGGAAATTTATGCCTTGCTTTTGGGTAAAAAGGAGAAGGGCAGAGAGCCCATCCTGCATCTGCCATTTCTCTACTGCCTTCACCTCAAAATTATCAGTAAGTGGCATTGTAGGGGGTAGTGTGTTCTGACCCCCACACTATTTGTCAGTCCTGGCTTAGCAAATTTTGTGAAATATAGCATAAATGCATCAAGATTTTAGCACATATGTACCAGGTATGCCACAATATAAAACAGATATATACTAAAACCCAAAGTATTTCATTACTATATTATAGTATTTATTTCATAGTTAATCCCTTCAGAATTGCAGCTTCCTGCCAAACTAAAACTATCTTAAGCACTTCGGCAAACAAGAAAATGAAACAGAAATCCAACTCTCAGTGATCATTTTTCACAGTAAGGGAAATTAGATATAGATATAAGTGATGAATATTAATAAGCATAAGATAGGTTAGAAAGTCATGTCATAAGAGAGGGATACAAAATGCTATTCCAGATGGGAGGCTGAGACTTGGGTGCTTAGAAGAGCTCAGTGAAGAAATGTGAAGTGTAGTAGGGTATGGAATGTAGAGATAAAGGGGAGACATCACCAAGAAGAGGAGCAATGGCACACAGCTGGGAAAATGTAGCTTGTGGGGGCAGATAGCAAATGTTTGGTTTGAGCCAAGGGCAGGATTTACTGAAGGGGGTAGAGGATTTTAAGATCAAATGTTAGCTGAGGTCCGGTCATGACCGCCTCAAAGATCAAGTCCTGAGGAGTTTGTGCTTAATTCTGAAGCCAAGAAAGATCTTATGAAGGTTCAGGAATAGGGGAGGCATGACATGATCATATCTGTATTTCAGAAAGACAAAATGGCAACACTGTAAGAAGGAAGGAGGAGGAGAGCCTAGAGGTGAGTAGAAATAGTCTCTGTCTAATTAAAACTCCTCAGGACTTGATCTTTGAGGCGGTCATGACCGGACCTCAGCTAACATTCGAACTTAAAACCCTCTACCCCCTTCAGTAAATCCTGCCCTTGGCTCAAACCAAACATTTGCTTTCTACCCCCACAAGCTACATTGTCCCAGCTGTGTGCCATTGCTCCTCTTATTCGCAAGGATTATATGCCATACACACTATCAGTGTCAAAATTTCATAATGCAGGGGTGCCTGGGTGGCTCAGTGGGTTAGGCCTCTGCCTTCAGCTCAGGTAGTGATCTCAGGTCCTGGGATTGAGACCCGTATCGGGCTCTCTGCTCAGTGGGGAGCCTGCTTCTCCTCACTCCGCCCCTCTACCCCCCCACTCCCGGCTCTCTGCCTACTTGTGATCTCTCTCCGTCAAATAAATAAAACCTTAAAAAAAATTTTTTTTTCATAATGCAGCTATGCTCTATTTAAAATGGTGATGTACCATGAGAGACTATGGACTCTGAAAAACAACCTGAGGGTTTTGAAGGGGCAGGGGGTGGGAGGTTGGGGGAGTCAGGTGGTGGGTATTATGGAGGGCATGCATTGCATGGAGCAGTGGGTGTGGTGTAAAACTATGAATTCTGTTACGCTGAAAAGAAATGAAATTTTAAAAATAAATAAATAAATAAAATGGTGATGTATTCAAAGTAGGATGAGAGGTAATTTTCTCTGTCTTAATATGGATTTTAGCCTAAGGATAATTTTTTAAAGTTAAGTTACTCTTAAAAATAAAACACGTTCATGGCATAACTCTGCCAAAACACAGGACACCATGGGAGAACCACGCATCAGTGTCAACTATTTTCAAAGAGTACAGTTAACAATTTTCAACCCTGCAGAGACTCCCTGAATCCAATGGCAAAGTTAAGACAAAATTAGGGTCTTTTTTTTTTTTTCAGTTTTAGCATTCTGTTCATATAGCGAAACAGTCAAAACTGATCTATATTCAATACCGCAATTGATGGTAAATGATGTTCACTGGATAGGTATTTGATTTTACATAAGTATTATGTAAGTAGATCAGGCCAAGTCTGAGGTAATATTAGGCAACAAAGCCACAGACTTTTAAGAGTATTCCAATATTGGCTGTTAAAACTTTTGAACTGATTCAATCTGATGCCTCCAAATGACCCCTGATATATTGATAGCTAAGAGAGAAAAATGAGATTTTGAGGGTATCTGGTGTCCTTTTATGCTCTTCACTCATTAAATCATTCATCTTTGTTGTTGTTTTTTTTTGCCCTTTGTGACACTTGCAATCAAATACAGAGAGAAACATGAACCAACCACATAAAAACATCCAGGTAAACACATGTTTACAAAAGGCAGCAAGTATTCTGAAAGTGTAAAAACTGAGCATCATGAGAATGAGGAGATGAGTAAATGTAGGAAATCAGAGGAAGCTTCTCAAAGAAAGCAGTAAACTGAAGTCGATTTTAGCCAAGAAAAGAGAAGTAGCATTTCACAGTAAGACAGCATCTCAAGTCTGATTAACTGTAATACTTTGCATAGAAATTACATGATCCTAGAATACATTCTATTGTACCTAGAGGTATAACATAAAAATATTGTAGATCATCTAACAATATGTGAAAATGTCATTCATTAAATTTAAATAGCAATTTGCAATACTATGGTTATAAACTATTTGGCTTGGGGCAATATGTTTCCATGTCTTATGAAATTATTAATTCTCATTAAATGCTAATGATCCTTACTGCAAAGATTAGAGCTAATTAACTACTCCTTTCACCTACATTAATTTATTAGTTACTCATGATGAATCCATTAAATGTTTCTGTGTTAGTTGGCCAAAGTAAGTTTTATGGACCAGATACCAACACTGCTAAGCACACACATAAACAAACACTTTGAAAAATAAACATTGCAATATTAGATAATGAAGTTGGAAAACAGATGAACAACAGGGATAAATGTTATGATATATTAAATAGTCACCCAATTAGTCAGGTGACCAATGTGTTGTTTCCATAGTTACAGTCATTGATGTCACAGGACCCTATGGTGAGCAGGGCCGCCTCATCACTATTTCAGAATCAAAACTAAAAAACAACTGAAGTCTTGAGCACTAAATTCCTTGACTTAAATACTTACTATACTCGGTAGTACTGCTCTTGCAGACTTTTTTCACAACCAGGAAGATTTCAAACAAAGAAAATGAGCAATAACACTAAGTCACTGTTGGTGTAAATAAAGAGGGAAATTTGAGTGGTTCTCAAAGTGTGATCCAGCTCTCAGCAGAGTTAGCATCATCTGAAAACTTGTTAGAAGTGCAGGTTTCTATGTTCTCCACCTCAGCTACTGAATCAGAGAGGTTCAGGGAAAGGTCCTGCAATCTGTGTTCTAAGCAAATGATTCTGTGCACACTGAAGTAAGTTTTCTTTTTTTATTTTTTTTAAGATTTTTTTTTATTTATTTGACAGAGAGAGAGATCACAAGTAGACAGAGAGGCAGGCAGAGAGAGAGGGGGAAGCAGGCTCCCGTCGAGCAGAGAGCTTAATCCTAGGACCCTGAGATCATGACCTAAGCTGAAGGCAGAGGCTTAACCCACTGAGCCACCCAGGTGCCCCTGAAGTAACTTTTCTTAAACCTTGTTGATTTTACAACACATACAGACTCAAAAGCTAATCTCAATTTAAGCAATTTTCTAAAAGTTGTTTTCTATTTCTTTCAGCTCAGAACAAATTGAAGCCATGTAACAGCATGTCATTTATAGCCACTAACTCAAGAGTTTAGCCATAAATTTTAATTCTTAAACTTTGAATAAATTGAACTTAGAATATTTCAAAGCTGTTGTAGATTTAAAATTCTGAGGGTTACATGAAGCTTGTGCTATCATAAATAGGTTTTTAGTTGGTACAACTTAAATTTCATGGTATAAACAAGATGACATTTACCCAAGAAATGTATTTGATTTTCATTTGCAAACTTTTGTACATTTTAATATATCTTACATGGTATGCATTAAAGTTAACAGTTGCTTCTTTTTAGGAGAGCCTATTATAAAAATAATCTTCACATTACAAAAAAGACCATCTTTGGCTTTAAAAGTATATTTTTGTGTCATTTAAAAATAAATCTACTCAAACATCCATTTAGGATAAAAACTCTCAAGGTAAGTATAGAAGGAATGTACCTTAACATAATAGAGGCCATGTACGATGAGCTGACAGCTACTATTATACTCAATGGTGGAAAGCAGAAAGTTTTTCCTCTAAGATTGGGAACAAGACAAGGATGCCCACTTTCATTCTTCACTTTTATACAACACAGTATTGAATGTCCTAACCATAGCATTTAGGCAAGAAAAAGAAATAAAAGGCATCAAATTGAGAGGAAGAAGTAAAACTGTCATTATTTTCAGATAACGTGATACTATATATAGACTAAAGACTCCACCAAAAAAACTATTGTAGCTAATAAATAATTCAGTAAAGTTGCAAGATACAAAATTAACATACAGAAATGGGTTGCATTTCTATACACTAATAAAAAGAAATTAAGAAAATAATCCTATTTATAATTTCATTGAAAAGAATAAGATACTTATGAAAAAACTTAACAAAGGAGTTGAGAGACCTATACTTTGAAAACAATTATTGATGAAAGAAATTGAAGATAACACAAATAAGTGGAAAGATATTCTGTGCTCATGGTTTTGAAAAATTAATGTTAAAATGTCCATACTACCCAAAGCAATCTATAAATTCAATGCAATCTCAATCAAAATTCCAATGGCATTTTTCATAGAAATAGGACAAACAATCCTAAAATTTGTATGGAACCCCAAAAGACCCTGAAAAGCCAAGGTAATCTTGAGAAAGAAGAACAAAGCTGGAGGTATCACACTCTCTGATTTCAAATTATACTAAAAAGCTATGGTAATCAGAACAGTATGGTGCTGGCACAAAAACAGACACACAGATCAACAGAATAGAATAGAGAGCCTGGGAAAAACACAGGTATGTCAATTAACTGATGGCAAAGGAGGCAAAAATACACAATGGGAAAAAGACAGTCTCTTCATTAAGTGGTGTTGGAAAAACTGGATAGAAACTGCAATAGAATGAAACTAGACCACTATCTCACAGCATACACAAAAATAAATTTAAGACTTGAGTGTAAAACCTGAGATCATAAAAATTCTAGAAGAAAACACAAGCAGTAAACTCTTTGACATCAGCTGTGGCAGCATTGTTTTGGACCAGTCCCCTCAGGCAAGGGCAAAAAAACTAAAATAAACAAACAGGATTATATCAAACTAAAAAGTTTTTGCTCAGTGAGGAAAACTATCAATAAAACAATAGGGCAACTTACTGAATGGGAGAAGATATTTGCAAATAATAAATCTAATAAGCCCAAATATCAACTTACTATTAAAAAAAACTACAACCCAGTTTAAAAATGAGCAGAGGACTTCAATAAATACTTTTCCAAAGAAGACATACAGATAAGCCAACAGGCACATGAAAAGGTGCTCAGCATTGCCAATCATCAGAAAAATGTAAATCAAAACCACAATGATGAAAGAAATTGAAGAAGACGTAAAAAGATGGAAGACCATTCCATGTTCTTGGATTGGAAGAATAAACATTGTTAAAATGTCTATACTACCTAGAGCAATCTATACTTTTAATGCCATT